>JARHVA010000051.1:3050000-3102500 GCA_037957365.1 Torreya grandis | reverse complement strand
AAGGGTGGGGAGGATGGATCTCCTCTTGTCTCAAATACAGGTACTGAGGGGGTGAAAATTGATAAGTCTTCTTCTCATTTGGGTCTTCTTCAAAAGGAGCTAAAAAAAGGCGCAGGCGAAAGGTCTTCCAAGCTTGGTAGAAAAAAATATTTGGAAAAGATTAAATTAATAGGGGAAACTTTGGTTGAGTCAGGGTCTGTTAAGACTCCTGATTCTCATTTTTCGACCCCCTTGAAATGATCATTCTATCCTGGAATGTAAGGGGCTTGAACAGTGGCCCTAGACAAAAAGATGTTCGGGATTTGGTTAAACGTCAATCTCCTAAGGTTCTTTTCCTGCAGGAGACTAAGGTATCAGTGGAAATTATGTTTGGATTAGTGCCTAAGCTTTGGGGGGGTGGAGAGTGCCAGTGTATTGGTGCTCAAGGGTCTGCAGGGGGAGTGGCTTGTTTATGGAATCCTCGAAAGATCCAACCTCTTTGGTGGTTATCCTTGCAGTCTTCTATCTCTATGATTGCATCTTGTGTTGAGACGAGGAAGACGGTTCTCTTCTCCAATATCTATGCACCTACTGATCTTCAAGGCAAACAACTTTTGTGGTCCCATATCCGGTTTGTCAGAAGCATGGCTCATTTCCATCTGTGGATAATAGCTGGAGACTTCAATGCTATTTCTGAGTTCGCTGAGAAGAGGGGTGGTATTGCGAGGCTGGAACCTTCTGCGATACTACTTCAGGATAATATCTCAGTGTTAAATCTTGTGGATATTAAGCCCATTAATGGCCAGTTTACTTGGAACAATCGGAGGATTGGGAATAACTGCATTGCGGAACGACTTGACCGATTTCTAGTTTCTTGCTACTGGGTTGGTGGGTTGTGGTGTTCTAGATCAGAAATTTTGGATTAGAGGGGTTCAGATCATTGGCCTATCAAGCTGGCTATTTCCTCAGCTCAAGTACCTCGATCTCCTACTTTCAAGTTCCAGCTAATGTGGTTGTGTGACTCCTCTCTCAAAAACTATATTGCTGAGTGGTGGAGGTATGGTAGACCTGCTTATGTACAGCAACGTATACTTTTGCTAAGTTACTTCAATTTGTCAAGTATCAGCTTAAACGTTGGAATCGTCAGTGCTTTGGAAACATTTTCTATGAGAAGATTGCTGCCCAAGCTGAGTTGGATGGTGTTACGAGGTTGATCAGAGAGGATGGAATGAATGAGGACTTGTTGCGAGAAGAGACTAGAGCTTTGAGAGCATTGGAAGAGTGTGAGGTACGAGAGGAGGTCTTTTGAAAACAAAAGGCTCAAATTGAGTGGCTTCAGGAAGAGGATAAAAATACTACTTTTTTCTTCAACTTGGTGAAAGCTAGGAGACATGGTAATTCTATTTCTGCTCTGGTGAATGATAGGGGTGAAACTCTTTCTTCTTTCCATGAAATTACGCGGGAAACTAAGCAATATTTTGCCTCATTATTCAGAGAGGACTCGCAAGGGGGTTCTGATGAGGAAGCTCAGGTTCTTTCTTGTATCCCTTCTTTGGTTTCTAGGGAAATGAATGAACAGCTTATGAGTAATATCACAATTGAGGAGCTAGAGGGGATTGTGTTTCAAATGAAGAGGGGGAAAGCTCTTGGCCCTGATGGTTTCCCGATTGAGTTCTTTCAAGAATTTTGGGAGATTATCAAGTTGGACTTGCTGGCAGTTGTTCAAGAGTCTCATAAGAATAAACAGATGCTACGGGCCTTGAATTCTACCTTCCTTGCTCTCATCTCAAGGTGTGAGGGGGCAGATAGGTTAAGTCAATTTTGGCCTATCTCTCTTTGCAATGTGATTTATAAAATTATCTTGAAGTTGATTGCTGATAGGTTGAAAAAGTGGCTTAAAGTGTTGATTTCTGAAGAACAGAGTGGTTTTGTGGCAGGACGTCAGATTCTGGATGGGATTGTTATTGCAACTGAAACCATTCACTCTATGGCCAGCTCCAAACATAAGGCAATGTTCATCAAGCTTGATATGGCTAAGGCTTATGATCGCGTTCGATGGTCCTTCCTCCGGAAGGTCCTAGGTGCTTTTGGTTTTGGGCATGATTGGATTTATTGGGTTATGAGTTGTGTTACTTTGGTATCCTTCTCTGTGTTAATAAATGGCTAGCACTCTGAACTTTTTGGTGCCTCTTGGGGTTTGCGGCAGGGAGACCCCCTCTCTCCTTACTTGTTTCTTCTTCTTGTTGAGGGTCTGGGACGCTTGATAAAAAGGAATGTGGAATTAGGTTTCATTCAAGGGTGGGGATGGGGAGGTGGTCTACCTTCACAATCCCACTTGCAGTTTGTGGATGACACTGCTTTGATGGGTATGGCTACAATTAGAGAAGCTTCGAATATACGCAAGGTGTTGGATGTTTACCTTGTAGCTTCAGGCCAATTGATTAATGAAGATAAGTCTTCCATCTTTTTCTTCAATACCCCTGGTTCTATTCAGAGGAGAATGGCTCATATCTTGAAATTCCAGATTGGGGTGCTCCCTTTGACCTATCTTGGTATTCTCATCTCTATTGGAAGACTTCCCAGGGAGTCTTGGCAGAATATGTTGGATAAATTTTGTGTGAAAGTTAATCATTGGACCCATCGCTGGTTGTCTTTCGCGGGTCGTGTTCAACTGCTCAAATCTGTGGTGCAGGCTCTTCCCATTTATAGATGTATGATTCAAGTGGCTCCTATGCGCTTTGTTAAGGAGTTGGATTCCTTAGCAAGACTGTTTTTATGCGCTGGTAGCTTAGTGTCCTCTAAATGGAGCCTTGTCAGATGGGACATTGTGTGTAGACCGAAACAGCATGGCGGCCTTGGGTTAAGGCAGTCGACACTGTCAGGGATGGCATTCACTGCTAAATTGTATTGGCGGTGGTGTGTGGAGCAGGATGGGATCTGGGCCAGGGTATTAACGCAGAAATACTTCTCAGGGATCCCTCAAATTGATAGTCCTCGTTATCCCCTGGTGGAGAAAGGCTCGGTGACTTGGAATACACTTAAGAAAGGCGCTGCTCTAATTAAGGGGGGTTTATTTTGGATTTGTAAAAGAGGGACTAAAGCTCACTTTTGGTCTAATTTTTGGGATGGTTTTCCTCCCATTGTGTCTCAGTTCCCTAATTTGGTAATTCTATGCCAGAGGTTCTGTGCAGTAAGATGGTCAAGGGTGAGTGACTTCAAGTCCTTTTCTTCTCATGGACAGATGGTGGTGGCGAGATGGAAGAAACCTGAGGAGTGGCGTATTGTTGGTATGGAGGAGTGTACTGAGCTTCATAGCATCCTTTCTCATAGGCGTTGTAGCTCCCTCCAGGAAAGGGATGTACTTTCTTGGTCTCCAAATCCTAAGGGTGTCTGTACTGTTGCTTCTGGATATCAGGTTTTGTTATCTCAACAGCTGGATGGGGTGGAGGTTCACTAGTGGAAGAAAGCATGGAATAAGATTTCTTGGCCGAAGTGTAACTGCTTTATCTAGACTTTGGCTTGGAATAGATGCTTGACATGGGATAAGATTCGAAAGAGGGGTTTTCAGGGTCCTTCTATGTGTGTTTGTTGCAGATGTGGGGAGGAGGATTCCTCCCACCTGTTTTTCCAATGTCCCGTGACTCGGCAACTTTGGCATTTTTGGTGGGAGGTTTGGAAAAGACCTTGTGTTCATGCGTCCTCTCTGGAGGATTTTTGGAATAGTCTAGGGAGACCTCCTTCGATGGCCTCTTTCTTACAAGATGTGTGGTATGTTGGGCCTTCTTTCATACTCTGGCAGATTTGGTTGGAACGAAACCAAAGAATATTTCAAGGAGAGAAGTTGTTGATTCAACAAGTTTGGCACAAAATTATGGGCATGATTCGAGAGACAATGGAAGCTTAAGTGTGAGGTGGTGTTCCCTTTGGCAAAAGAGGATGCTGAGTTAGTGGATAGATTGGGTATTCAACGGTCGTCCCCAACTTCTGCTTGTGTTAGGAGAGGAAGGCAGCTGAATAAGAAAGTCCAAAGGGGGGGAGTTGGCTACCCCCTCCGGCTAGCATTCTGAAGCTCAATACTGATGGCTCTTCAAGAGGAAATCCTGGCCCTGCTAGCATTGGCGGGGCTGGTAGGGACTTTTCTGGATCAGTGGTTTTTTTCTTTTCTGTTCATGGAGTACAGACTAACAACCTTATGGAAGGTTTGGCGATTCTCTACGCTTTGGAGAGGGCTTATGCTTTGGGATGGCGAAAGGTTATTTGTGACTCTGACTCAAAGGTTTTGATTAACATGTTGAATAAACAGAAGGTATCTAACATTAGTTGGCAGGTGGCAATGATAGTGCAACAGATTTTGCAGATGAGTTCTTTGATGGAAATGGTGTCCTTTGTCCATATCCCAAGGGAGTGGAATAGGGCAGCAGAATGTTTGGCTAAGTGGGCCTCTGAGTAGTTAGATGGATGGAAGATTGATGAGTGGGAGCAGGTTCCCCATGAGCTCCGACATGACTTGGAGAGGATTCTGTTTGAGGATGAGAATGACATTGGTGAAAGATAATAGTGTTTCAATTTTGGTTTGACTAGTTCTTTTGAATTCTTGGGACCCTGGCCCTTCGTTGTTTTATAATACTTTTTTCTGAATTTCAATAAAAGTTTTACCCTTTTATTTTTTTTAAATATATATATATGTATTTAAGTATAGTATATATTTATATATATGTGTGTGTGTATAAAATTATATGTATATACTTATAATTATATATAATATGTATATATAATTATATGTATAATATAGTATAACATATATATACTTTATATATATATATATAATCTCATATAGTATATAAGTATATATTTATATATATATATATATATATGAGAAATACTTATATATACATAAAATATATATATATATATATTAGTAGGATATAAGTATATACTTAGTATATACATATATATATGAGACTGTAAACTTATTTATATATATAAATAAGTTTACAGTCTCATATATATATGTATATACTAAGTATATACTTATATCCTACTAACATACATACATATATATATATATATATATATATATATATATATATATATATATATATATATATATATATATGTTAGTAGGATATAAGTATATACATATATATATGAGATTGTAAACTTATATGAGATTGTAAACTTATATATATATATATATATATATATATAAGTAGGGATACTTATAAGATCATATATATATATAATGTATATATATGTATTATAATATATATATGTATGTATGTATATATATACTATATACTTAATAAGGAATGATAATATATGTTTGATATATATATGATAACATTCCTTATTATATAGATGTAGATTAGAGAAAGCGATGGTGCGTCTGGGAGCTTGCAGGGAGAAGCCGAGCTAGGTCAATCGTGCCCTAGCTTTTCCAGTCTGTTTTTTTGTGCTGCACAGGCGTCGTGGGAAGGTTTGGGCGCGTGGGTGCGACTGGGCGCGTGAGAGCGGACTGTGGAGCTGCAAAAACCAAACAGCCTCAGCTGGGCGCGGCAATGGCTCAGTAGGAGCCTGTAAAGCCAACGCTTGGGAAGAGCTATAGTGAAGCAGTTGGTTTGAATCGAATAGAGCAGCAAGTTAAAACACTTGGCAAGGAGCCTTTATCTCAGGATACTGATGCTGCGGATTGGAGCAGGCTTGAAGGATCCCGAATCATGAAGATTAACGGATGCCTAGAGCAGTGCACGGAGCGTCCTAAACTGGTAATCCCCTTTGATATGATTGCAGAAGATGTTGAATATTATTCTAAGCACTCGTTGTACTGTAAATTTTTGGGTTTGAAAGTCTCCCTGTATTCCCTGGAGAGTTGGGCCAGGAGAGTGTGGGAACTTGAGGGGGAAATGGAGACTACGGTATTGGCAAACAACTACTTTATGGTGTCTTTTTCATGCTTGGTTGATCGAAACAGAGTTTTTGAGGGAGGGCCTTACTTTTATAATCAGGTTGGGCTTTTTATTAAACCCTGGCATGCAGGGTTCAATCCTTCTGAGGAACTCCCTAACCGAGTTCCGGTGTGGGTGAGGCTCCCCAAATTTCCTATTGAATGCTGCCGTGAGGATGTCCTCTAGATGTTAGCTTCGACGCTTGGAAGGCCAGTGGGGTCTTCAACACAGACTTTAAGCAAGAAACTTATGACATTTGCTCGTATCTGTGTTGAAATCGATTTGAGTAAACCTTTGCCGGATGCGGTGGAGATGAGTGTGGGGTCATATTCATGGGTGAAACAATTGGACTACGAGACTTTGCCCTTCAGGTGTTGCTTATGCCACGAATACGGACACTTGGTGCGGAGATGCCCGAAGGCAAAGCCAGTGGAGCAGCAACATCCTACACCCCCCACCAGTACTCCAAATGTTGAAACAGGGAAGAAGCCAGGGTTTAGTGAAGGCAAGGATGCGGAAGGATTTGCTCAGGTGAAGGATCGAAACCATAATAGAGGCCAAAAGAGGTCCCTTATGGAGCGACAGGAGGATGATTCCTTCAACAGGTTTGTTGCCCTGGATGATTTGGGACAGCAAGAAGTTAACACGAGACTACTGAGTGTGGAGCAGCTTTGGGGGGCTCCGGATTGGAAATTAACTCAGCTAATTTTCATTTGAATCTTCAGGAGGAGTCAGCCTTACCCATGGTTCTAGCGGAGCAAGCAAGAGAACAAATGGTGGTAGAGGCAAGTGAGGACTCGGGACAGCACGTGGAGGACGAGGACCTCAAAGCAAGGACAGCGGTGGCTGAATTGGATAGGCGTGGGAAATTTTCCCCTCACTTGGGCATTCTTCAAAAGGAGGGGAAGAAGCGGATGACCAAAAAAATGTTAAAATGGGGCGCAAAAAGGACATTGAGAAAATTAAGATGATTGGGGAGACCTTGGTTGAGTCAGGTGCTGTTAAGACCCTTGACTCCCACTTTTTATCTCCTCCGAAATGATCATTATTTCATGGAATGTAAGGGCCCTGAATAGCGGCCCTAGACAAAACGTTGTTCGGGAATTAGTTAGAGGTCAATTTCCTGATGTTCTTTTTCTACAGGAGATGAAAGTCTCTGTGGATGATATGATGAGTATTGCTCCTAAGATTTGGAGGCAGGGTTTATGTCAGTGCATTGGTGCTCAGGGGTCTTCAGGGGGTGTGGCATGTTTTTGGAACCCGCGAAAGATCCAACCAGTGTCTTGGATCTCCTTCAAGTCTTCTCTATCTATGGTGGCCACGTGTAATGAGTCAGGGGAATCAGTCCTTTTCTCTAACATCTACGCTCCTACAGACTTCCAAGGTAAGCTCCTAGTTTGGAAAAATCTCCACCTTGTGCACCGATTCTTTCCTTACCTGCCTTGGATTGTTGGCGGGGACTTCAATGCTATTTTGGATTTAACTGAGAAAATAGGAGGTAATACAAGGCTGGAGCCGTCTTCTTTATTGCTCCGATATCATATTGCAGATCTCAACTTGGTGGATATCAAGCCAGGCAATGGACGCTTTACCTGGAATAACAGAAAGCTGGAGGATAGGTGCATTGCTGAGCACCTGGATCGTTTCTTGACCTCCTGCTATTGGGTGAGGGGGTTGTGGACGTCTAGCATGGAAATTTTGGATTGGAGAGGGTCAGACCACTGGCCCATTAAATTGATAATATCTTCAGCCCATAACCCGCAGAAACCACCGTTTAAGTTTCAGCTTATGTGGTTAAGGGATCCGCCCCTGTTTATGTGTGTGGAGGATTGGTGGAGGAAAGGCAAGCTTGCTGCTGGGACAGCAATGTACACCTTCACTAAGCTTCTACAAGTCGTTAAATACCAGCGTAAGAGGTGGAATCGGCAAAGTTTTGGAAATATCTTCCACAGAGAAAATGAGGCTCAACGGGAGCTAAACACCATTACTAGTCATTAAGGAGGAGGGGATGAATGAGCTCTTGCTGAAGGAGGAAGCCAAGGCTCTAAAAACGCTGGAGGAATGGGAGCTAAGAGAGGAGATATTTTGGAAACAGAAGGCCCGCATTGACTAGCTCCAAGAAGGGGATAAAAATACTGCCTTCTTTTTTAACTCGGTCCGTGCCGGACAGCATGGTAATGTGATTACCTCCTTGGTGGCGGACAGCAGGGACACTATCTCTTTTATGCAGGGGATCCACAATGAAGCAGTGTGGCATTTTACCTATCTTTTTACGGAAGAAGCGCAGGGGGACCCGACGGATGAGGCTCTGGTCCTTTCTTGCATTCCTTCTTTGGTGACCAGGGACATGCGAGAGCATCTGATGAAGGATATATCTATGGAGGAGTTAAAAAGAATTGTTTTCATGATGCTGAAAGGTAAGGCGCCTGGCCCAGATGGTTTCCCGATTGAGTTCTTCCAGAAATTCTGGGATATTATCAATTCATACTTATTGGCCGTGGTTCAAGAGTCTCAGATGAACAAACAAATGCTCTAGGCTATGAACTCCACCTTTCTTGCTCTCATCCCCAAGGGGGAGGGGGCTGACCGGTTGAGTCTTTTCCGACCCATTTCCCTCTGCAATGTTACGTACAAAATTATTTCTAAGCTGATCGTTGAGAGGTTGAAGAAGTGGTTGCCTGTGCTTATTTTTAAGGAGCAAGGAGGCTTTGTGGAGGGCAGACAGATTTTGGATGGGGTGGTGGTGGCAACGGAGACTATCCACTCCATGTTTCAATCTAATGATAAGGCGATGTTTATCAAATTAGATATGTCCAAGGCCTATGATAGAGTTCGGTGGGCTTTCCTCTGGAAGATCTTGGGCGCCTTTGGTTTCGAGGAGGACTGGATACAGTGGGTTATGAGTTGTGTGAACTCGACCTCCTTTTCTGTTCTGATCAACGGTGAGCGCTCCAATCTCTTTGGGGCTTCCCGCGAGCTACGGCAAGGGGATCCTTTATCTCCCTATTTGTTTCTGTTGTTGGCGGAGGGTTTGGGTCGGTTGATCAAAATAAGGGTGGAGGATGGAGCTATTTGGGGTTGGCATTGGGGAGGAGACCTTCCAGTTCAATCCCACCTCTAGTTTGTGGACGATGTGGCACTAATGGGCATGGCTACCATGAGGGAGGCGTCTAACATCCGCAAAAGCTTGGACTCCTTCCTCGCCGCGTCTAGTCAGGTAATTAATGAGGGTAAGTCCTCTATCTTTTTCTTTAATACCCCTCTGTCCATACAAAGAAGAGTGGCTCATACCCTCAAGTTTCAAATCGGGAATCTCCCATTGCTGTATCTTGGGATTCCAATCTCTGTCGGCCGGCAGTCCAAGGAGTCTTGGATGGGGATTTTGGATAAGTTTCGTGATAAAGTGAATCATTGGACCCATCGCTGGTATCTTTTGCTGGTAGGGTACAGTTGATTCAATCTATGGTGCAAGCGCTCCCTATTTATAGGTGCATGATACAGGTGGCTCCGATGAGCTTCGTCAAGGACCTGGATTCCCTCACAAGACAATTTTTGTGGGCTGGTAATTTGTCTTCTACCAAGTGGAGTCTTATAAAGTGGGAGGTGGTGTGCAGCCCAAAGCGGTATGGTGGTCTGGGATTAAGGCAATCAGTGTTCTCTGGTATTGCTTTGGCGGCCAAATTATACTAGCGCTGGTGCGTGGAGCAGGAGCGGGTTTGGGCTAGAATATTATCTCACAAGTACTTCTTTGGGGTCCCCCAAAAGGACATCCCCTGGTATGATCTGTCAGGCAAAGGCTCAGTGATTTGGGCGACCCTCAAGAAAGGAGTTGCGTTGATTAAGAGGGGCCTTTTTTGGATTTGCAAGAGCGGGATCGAAGCTCAGTTCTGGCATGACTCATGAGATGGTTACCCTCCCCTTCTTGTCCAATATCCTCAGCTTCGTACTCTGTCTCAAAGGTTCTGCGATGCGGGATGGACAAGGGTGAGTGACTACAAATCTCGTGCCCTTCAGGGGCGGCTGTAGGATGGTAGATGGAAGACCCCTGAGGAATGGTCGATTGTTGGCATGGAGGAGTGCGCGGAAATGCAGTTTATTTTGTCCGGTCACCGCTGCAATGCTCTCATGGATGGCGACGAGCTAGCTTGGTCTCCTAATCCGAAGGGGAAGTATACTGTGTCATCCGACTATCAGGCGTTGTTATCTCAGCAATATGAGGGTAGGGAGGAAGTCCAGTGGTGGAAGAAAGTATGGAATGGATTCTCCTGGCCAAAATGTAATTGTTTTATCTGGACTTTGGTTTGGAACAAATGTCTTACCTGGGATAATATCCGAAAGCGGGGCTTTGTGGGCCCTTCTAGGTGCGTCCTCTGCTATGCTGAGGAGGACTCCTCCCACCTTTTCTTTCGTTGCCCTTTCACTGTGCAGTTATGGCATTTTTGGTGGGATGCGTGGTAGAGCCAGTGTATTCACGCGGAGTCCCTGGTTGATTTTTGGGATAGATTGGGTCGGCCTCCCTCTCCGAACCCTTTTATGCAGGATGCGCGGTACGTGGGCCCCATTTTCTTGTTGTGGCAGGTTTGGCTGGAACAGAACCGCAGGATTTTTTGGGATGAGAAGCTGGAGATTCTACAGGTTTGGAATAGAATTAAAGGGATGATCCAAGAATCTATTGAAGCGAAGAGTGAAGTCAATCTGTCGTTGATGAGGGGGGATGCTGAGACAGTGGATAGGTTTGGTATCTAGGGGCTTTCCCCAGTCTCGGCGTGCGTCAGGAGGAGTCAACGGAGGAAGCAGAGCGTCCATTGGCTGGGGAAGTGGCTGCCCCCGCCCGTTGGTCTTTTAAAAATTAACACGGATGGATCCTCCAGGGGCAACCCAGGATCGGCTGGGATTGGTGGGATCGGCAGGGATTCTTCAGGATCGATGATTTTCATTTTTTCGGCATATCAGGGAGTTCAGACCGTTAATCAGATGGAAGGGCAGGCTATCCTCTATGCCCTGAAGCGGGCCTACGCTTTAGGGTGGAGGCGGGTGATTTGTGAAGCGGATTCTCAAGCTCTGATTCATTTGCTCGTGGAGAGGAAAACATCTGAGGTTAGCTGGCAACTGGCCATGATAGTTCAGCAGATATTACAGGTCAGTTCTTTAATGGATTATTTCTTTTGCCCATATTCCAAGGGAGTGGAATAGGGCAGCGGATAGCTTGGCCAAATGGGCGTTGGTTGGTGGAGATGATCGTAAGGTGGATGAGTGGGAACACTTGTCTTGTGAGTTGCGTCAGGAGCTGCAGTCCATTCTTGTTGAAGAGGCTAGTGGTGTTGAGGCGTAAGGCTTTGTATTTGGTTTTTCTGGTCTTTGTTTTATATGGTGTGGTTGTTATCTATTGCTTTAAGTATTAATAGTTTTTACCCCCTTTTATAAAAAAAACATTTCTTATTATATATATACCTGAAAAATAATATGTATATACGATCTCAATTAGTCTTTATATGTGTGTGTGTGTGTATATATATAAATATATGTAGTGTAATATATATGTATATATATACATATATAAATATATATAGAAGTTTATATATATATATTAGAAAACCACATATATATATATATATATATATATATATAAATAAGTTTATATAGTATATACATATATATTATACTATAAATATATATATATATATATATATATATATATATATATATAAACATTATACCTTTTATATATATATATATATATATATATATATATAAAAGTATTATATTTATATATAAATATATATTATATATATAGATATATATATTAGTATGCATATGTAGTCTCATATAATATATAAGTATATATTTATATATATATGAGAAATATTTATATATACATTATATATATATATACTATATGTTAGTAGGGTATAAGTATATACTTAGTATATACATATATATATATATGAGACTGTAAACTTATATATATATATATATATATATATATATATATATATATATATATACATTATATATATATGATCTTCTTATAAGTATCCCTACTTTTATATATATATATATAATAAGGAATGATAATATATGTTTGATATATATATGAGAACATTCCTTATTATATATATATATATTTGGAAAATAATATGTATATACGATTTCAATTAGTCTTTATATATATATATATAGTGTAATATGTATATATATACATATATAAGTATATATATAATTTTAAATATATATATTATATATATGTATATACATATATAATATATATGTACATATATATTTAAACTTATTACTATATATATATACATATATAAACTAATTGAGATCGTTATATATATATATATTTAAACTTATATATATATTTGTATATGTATATATATATATATATATAAACTAATTGAGATCATTATATGTATATACATACATATACATTAGAAAACCAGATTTATATATAGTGATATATATATATACACTTATATATATATAATTATATATAAGTTTATATAATATATACATATATATATTATACTATAAATATATATACTTATATATATAACTTATATATAAATATTATACTTATATATATCTATATAGTCTATATAGATATTATATATATATGCATATGTAGTCTCATATAGTATATAAGTATATACTTTTATATTTATATATATATATATTTATATATATATATATTTATATATACATAATATATATATACTATATGTTAGTAGGGTATAAATATATACTAAGTATATACATATATATATGAGACTGTAAACTTACTTATATATATATATATATATGCATACTTATATTATATATACATATACATATATATATATATATTATAATACATATATATACATTATATATATATGATCTTCTTATAAGTGTATATATATATATATATATATATGTATATATATACTATATATTTAATAAAGAATGATAATATATGTTTGACATATATATGATAACATTCCTTATTATATATATATACTTGGAAAATAATATGTATATACGATCTCAATTAGTCTTTATATATATATATATATATAAAGACTAATTGAGATCGTATATACATATTATTTTCCAAGTATATATATAGAATTAGTCTTTATATATATATATATATATATATATAATGTAATATGTATATATGCATATATATATATATACATATATAAGTATATATAAATTTAAATATATATATATGTACATATATATTATATATGTATATACATACATATACATTAGAAAACCAGATTTATATATAGTTATATTTATATAACTATATATATATGCACTTATATATATAAAATTATATATATATTAGTTTATATAGTATATATATATATTATACTATAAATATATATATGTGTGTGTATGTATATGTATATATATATAGTGTAATATATATATGTGTATATATATATATATACATATATAAGTATATATATAAGTTTAAATATACGTACATATATTATATACATACATATACATTAGAAAACCAAACACTTATATAATTGTATATATATATACTTATTTATATAATTATATATATAAATTTATATAGTATATACATATATATATTATACTATAACTATATATATATATATATATATATATATATATATATATATATATATATATATATATTATTTATATATATTATATATTTATATAGATATATATATATCATTAGTATATATTCTTATATATACATATATATACTAGTATATAATAGATAGAGTATATATAATATATATTATATAACATATATACATATATATACTATAATACATATATATACATTATATATATATATGATCTTATATATATATATATATGTATATATAAAAATGTATATATATAAGTATATATATGTGTATATATATATACTTAATAAAGAATGATAATATATGTTTGACATATATATAATAACATTCTTTATTATATATATATATACTTGAAAAATAATATGTATATACGATCTCAATTAGTTTATATATATATATGTGTAAAGACTAATTGAGATCGTATATACATATTATTTCCTAAGTATATATATATAATTAGTCTTTATTTATATATATATAGTGTAATATGTATATATGCATATATATATATATACATATATAAGTATATATAAATTTAAATATATATATATATGTACATATATATGTATATACATACATATACATTAGAAAACCAGACTTATATATAATTATATTTATATAACTATATATATATATGCACTTATATATAAGTTTATATAGTATATACATATATATGTGTGTGTATGTATATATATAGTGTAATATATATATGTATATATATATACATATATAAGTATATATATAAATTTAAATATACGTACATATACATTAGAAAACCAAACTTATATATAGTTATATATATAATTGTATATATATACACTTATATATATATAATTATATATATAAGTTTATATAGTATATACATATTTATTATTATTATATATATATATATATATCCTTTTATATATATATATATATATATATATATATATAAATATAATAGATATAGTATATATAATATATATTATATAAATATATATATATATATATATATATACAGGAAAAGATATATTTATATATACTATATATATATGTATATCTACTATATATTATAGTGTAGATATACACTATATATATAAATACTATAAATATATAATATATATATATATATATATATATAAATTATATATATAGCTATAATATATACTTATAACATTATATATAATATTTATAATATATATATGCTATATATATAATATATAGAGTATATATTATATATAACATATACATATGTATATATATTATATATTATAAATATTTACTACATATATATATTACTAGAGATAGTATATATATGTGTATAGTACTTATAATTATATATATACTTATAATTATATGTATATATAAATATAGTATATATTTATATATATGTATATATAATTATATGTATATACATATAATTATATATACATATATATAAATATATACTATATTTATATATACATATAATTATAAGTATATATATAATTATAAGTACTATACACATATATATACTATCTCTAGTAATATATATATGTAGTAAATATTTATAATATATAATATATATACATATGTATATGTTATAATATATTTATAATTATATATAATATGTATATATAATTATATGTATAATATAGTATAACATA
The DNA here is from genome assembly GCA_037957365.1 of Torreya grandis. Classification (NCBI taxonomy): domain Eukaryota; kingdom Viridiplantae; phylum Streptophyta; class Pinopsida; order Cupressales; family Taxaceae; genus Torreya; species Torreya grandis. The sequence goes on along the minus strand of JARHVA010000051.1, from coordinate 3,087,332 downwards.
TATATACTTATACATATATATACTATACTATATATTACTTATATATATACAAGAAATACTTATATATACATAATATATATATATATATATACACCATATGTTAGTAAGGTATAAGTATATACTTAGTATATATATATATATATGAGACTGTAAACTTATTTATATATGCATACTTATATTACATATATATATTATATAATACATATATATACATTATATATATATGATCTTCTTATAAGTATCCTTACTTATATATATACTATATACTTAATAAGGAATGATAATATGTGTTTGATATATATATGATAACATTCCTTATTATATATATATACCTGGAAAATAATATGTATATATGATCTCAATTAGTCTTTATTTATATATATATATATATATATATATATATATATATATAGTAATATATATATGTGTGTATATATATATAGAGTAATATATATATATGTATATATATATAGTGTAATATATATGTATATGTATATATATATATTATACTATATATATATATATATTACACTATATATATACATACATACATATATATTACACTATATATATATATATATATATATATATGTATATGTATATATATATATTACACTATATATATACATATACATATACATATATATATATATATATATATATATATATATATATATATATATATATTTTAAAGGTAAAATGTATCATATGCAAAATGAAATATTAGGTAGATAGTATAAGTGTGTGTATATATATATACATACATACACATACATACATATATATGTATGTATGTGTATATATATATGTATGTATATATGCATGTGTGTATATATATATATATATGGATATATATATATATATGTTTCAGGATGTCTATGATAAGCTTTTCCCTTTTCACCTGAGTGCTAAAACATCTATTAAGATTTTTGAAAATATCTTGCAAGTCAAAAATAATGATCAAAATAAGTATTATCTATAGATTTTTTACGACAAGATTATTCATCAACTCAAGTCTCAGTCTAAGTATAAGTTACTCTATATAGGCGCTATATCCATAGGTGTTCAACCTTTGTTCCGTAAAGGTCTTAATGTCAGTCTACTCGCTTGTCTATTAAACAACCGCCATACCTCCTTTTCTTCTTGCTTACAGAACGCCATACAAACTGGTTTACACACTAGTCTTGTCTACATGACTGTGTATCCCAACTACCCTATTGCGATACATCAAGAAGAAAACTTCAATAAGATTTTTAAGCTATTCCTCCAAACGTCTGGTTTGTCTATGTTACCCGGTTCATGTCCTTTAGCCATCCAGGATAAATTCATGTATAGATTGACTAATACGTTATATCTTGGTGTGAAACACACCCCTGCACAAGGCAAAAGTGTGGTGAGTCGCGCTACAAAAAATTCTTAGATTCTCCCAGTTGAAGATATATCTTGGTCTGATTTGAAATTTCTCAAAAAATGGATTATTGACACCGACTTTGTCCAACAGCGCAGAAGATCATTATCCTTTGCAACCTCTGTAAAAGATCTTCCTGATAAATCTGTAATAAGATTCAATGATACATCTTCCTCAATCCCTTCCTTAGTTATTGTTCCCTGCTCACATAACCAAAAGATTCATGATCCCCAAATTGATTCATACTACTGTCTAGATTGCAAAAACATTCTCAGCAAACCTAGTCAGGCAGTTATCCATATGACAAAAAGGGATGATGAGATCCAAAAATTGTTTGAAAGAAATAAATAGTTATTGTCTCAAGTGAGAAAAGTCCATATGGAAGGTACATCCAATACAAATGATGGTCATGTCCGGAAAACCCCTCTAGGAGATGAGTCCTACACTGAAAAAGGTTTTTCCAAAGCCTTAGACTTTGCTCAATATTCCCCCGATGGAAAGCCCAGAGCTCAGATGTATTATGTCAGAACAGTTGATAGAAGCCTTGAGCAACCCAGTGAAGTGAAACTTCTAAACAGGAACAACATTGCTACAAAATGTCTCAATAGTAAAATCTCAAGTATCCAATCCAGCTTGGATCAAGTATCTAATATGTTGAAAAGCATTGGGCTTTACCAGAAAGGTGAGATTTCTAAAGCCCTTAAAGCTTTAGATTCTAATGTGACTACTAGTCGCAATCAAGTAGTCCAAAAACTTGATCAAGAAGCCAACAACATCAAGCAACAACAGTCCAGTGCCACTGCACAGCTTGCCGAGATTAAAGATGTTAGTCAAAAGATTATACAAGAACAAGTAGATATTAAGTCAGAAGCGTCTTCTGTAGAAAGTCAAGTAAAAGATACTTCGTCTGAGATTTCTTCGAATATAGATAGTCTTCCCAGAGAAGTTGTTAGTCAACAGCAGAATGTTGCCTTAATTCCTGATATCCTTCAAAAGGTATCAGATACCTCTTCCCAGTCTCAAGTAGGAGTTCTATCTACATTTAACCCTACTTATGGTTCTCAGAATTGGTCCAGTGTTGTCCAAATACAGAAGGAAGAAGTCAAGAAGGAAAAGGCAAAGAAAAAGCTAGAGTTTGATAGTATTGTTGATAAAATATTCCATATAGGAATGGCAAAAATAGAAGATGTTGAAAAACATAGTTACTTTGATGAAGGAGAATCTTCTCGACCTCCTTTAGAGTCTCAAATCAGAACTCTTAACCTTCAACCCTTCTTTTGGAAATTTAACTGTGAATCTCCTGCTAAAAGGAAATGATTCATGCAATGCTTTCTTGGTCTAGTGTCCAAGTGTTTGGCTTGAAGAAAGATCCGGTCAATGTCACCCCGCAGATTGCCAATGGTTTCATAGGAAATATTAAAGAATGGTGGGATGTTTGCGGTCAACAATTCCAAACAGGTATTATTCAACACATAGAACCTATATCTACGTTATGTCAAGCCCTCTACTCAGAATTTGTAGGAGTAGTGGATAATGAGAAAAAAGCAAACAAAGCTAAGTTCTTGCGAGCCCAACTCTATGATATGACTCGCTTGGATGAATACATGTGTTATATGGAAAACTTGTTGTATGCTTCTAGTGAAATATTCAATCCAGCCTACAAAATAAGGTATGTTGAATCTTTTCCCCAATACTTTGTTGGAAAGTATAAGTCTGCCATGGGAGAAGAATTGGTTACTATGTCATGTGGTAGGATCAATCAAAATATAAGAGCTGTCAATGAGAAATTATGTGTTGAGCGCAAAGCTCATAAACAAACAATGAAGTTTCATAAACAGCTTGGTTTAAAGTTTTGTAATTCAGTTGATGACTACTTTGGATGCACTGACATAAGCCAGTACAAAAAATATAGACATAAGAAAAAGAAATACTGTCAGTCTTCTTCATGTAGATGCTCTCACAAAAATGATAGAGATTCTTGGCCTTCAAAGTATAGATTCAAGAAAAAAGGTTTCAAATCAAAGAAATTCTTTAGAAGAAGAAAACATGGTTTCCAAAAGGCATCTGTCAAATGTTTCCTCTGCCAAGGAAATCATTATGCCAATAAATGTCCTCAAAAAGAGAAAAATTCGAAAAAGGTCAATTTTCTACAGAGCCATAATCTAAATGAAGATGAGTATATCTTACTTTTTGACAGTGATAAAGAAAAATATGAGTCTGATATCCAGTGGGATATATCTTCAGAATCTAATAATAATCAGATAAATATGAATAAAGATGAAGACCATAGTTCAGAATCTGATTCCTCAGATTTTAATTCAGAGATAGGATTCCAAATCCATATGATGTCTGCTCAATTTCCAGACAATCTAAGCCTATCCTAGCAGTTGGCTTTTCTGAAAGACAAATACAATAATACCCCTGCTTATATGGTCTCAGAAAAGATGTTTCTACAACAACAAATTGCCAACACCGAGAAAAGATACACTCTGCATCTTTCTCAACAAAAGCAGATGCTCTCTGCTAAGTTTGCAGGCAAAGCCCCGGAGATTCAGGTAGTCTACCAGCGTGATACATATGAACGAAGGACATGGAAAACAAAGCGTATTGCTTTAATTCAGCAATTCCTAGCCAGGGCTCAAGAAGAATTGCAGCCGCTGCTCAAGGAAGACGTTGACGATGATGAAAAAAACAACTTTTTGAAGAAGAGTTAGCTCAGCATGCAGATCATCCTATAGGTGAATCCTCTCACATGATGGATAGTAGTATCCATCAAGTTTCTGTTCATAATACCAACAACCCTATATGTGAGCTTACAATCAAATGGAATGGATTTAAGCCATATAATCTAGATGTTCTTCTAGATACTGGCGCAGATATTTCTTTGGCTAGATATCACTCTATTCTTACAGACATGTGGCAAAATGATTTTCATAGGCTCACATTTAATACTAAAACTGTCATCTCTGAATTGTCTGCGCAAGTAACTATTGTTTCAGGAGATACAGTTTAAAGTTGTCTAACATGAGATGTCTATGTTTGACATGATGATTGGGTCTGACAATCTATCCAGTTTTTATCATATTCTGATTCAGTCCCATGAAATTATTCTGGCACAAAAATACTCCTTGTATAAAAAAGGCAAGTATGAATGCAAAATTCCTCTGAAAGGTAAAGACAGAAAATTGGTGAATAATCAATGGCTTCATCAGAAGATTCATCTTTGTCAAGCAAGTATAGAACCTGTGCTTGCAAAGATTGTTAAGGATTGTTGTTCAGAAAATCTTTTGGCCTTTTAGTTTAGAAAAACTCATATGTGTCAGATAGATATGAAGCTGGTCACAGATAAAAATGGCAGGCAAGTTGAACCACAGTTCAAGGCACACCATTCAAGTATGTCACCCTCACTAAGAGAAGAATGCTACCAGGAAATTCAGTAGTTGAAAAAACAAGGTCTCATTAGAGACTCCCATAGTCCATGGGGCTGTGAAGCCTTCTATGTCAACAAGAGATCTGAGCAGGTCAGAGGAAAAAAGAGGTTAGTAATAAATTACATCCCTCTTAATAAATATGTTATTCCTATTCAGCATCATATTCCTTCCAAGGATGAAATCCTCCAATGGATTTGTGGCAGTAAGATCTATAGTAAGTCTGATCTTAAATCTGGTTCTGGCAAGTTCAAGTTGCAGAAGAAAATAGATACAAAATAGCTTTTATTACACCATTCGGCCAATATGAATGGAACATCCTGCCGTTTGGGTTAAAGACTACCCCTAGCATTTTCCAGGAAGTTATGAATCGAAATTTTTCTCCATACTCTAATTTCATTATAGTTTATATTGATGATATTCTGGTTTTCAGTTGCACTCCTAAAGAACATGTGGAACACCTGGAACAATTCTACAAAATTGTGTATGATAATGGTTTGGCTCTATCTGCCAAGAAAATGGTCACCTTCAAAGAAGAAATTGAGTTTCTTGGGATCAGGATCACTTCAAGTGAAGTAAGAGTGCAGGATCATGTTTTGAAAAATATTGCTAATTTTCCTAATATTCTGAGTGATAAGAAATTGTTGCAACGATTCCTACGCTGTGTTAACTACATAGTTGGATACTATTTTAATATTGCTCAGGATCGAATTCTTCTAAATAAAAGATTATCAAAGAATTATCCTCCATGGTCTGACAGCATGACTCATGCTGTTCGACGAATTAAAGGTAATTGTGTTAATCTGCTTCCTCTGCAGTTATCAGGGAATGGTCTCAAAATCATTGAGACAGATGCTTCTGATGAATATTGGGGAGCAGTTCTTAAAGAAAAAATGTCAGATGGAACAGAGAGACCCTGTAGGTTTGCTTCTGGTTGCTTTAAGCAAGCTCAGAAGAATTATCATTCTACTCATAAGGAGATACTTGCGGTCATTAAAGCTATTTAGGGTTTCATGTTTTTTGTCAGATCAGAAACATTTATTGTTCAATCTGATTTAAAGAATTTTATAAGTATCTTATAGTCTGCAGATAACCTCAAGAAAGGATCAGTCAGTCGATTGATTCGATGGGCAACATATCTCTTTGACTTTGATTTCTCAGTGGAACATATTGCTGGTAAGCATAATTCTCTTGCAGACTTCATGACAAGAGAATATCATCCAATCACTAGTAAGACCGTCATGATTGTCACGATTGAAATTCGTGATAAATTTCATAGTCACATATGGAAATCTGTTCCTTCGATTGCTACTCAGTTATTCAATGAAGTAACTCCCCTGAAGATGCAATCATATGAAGCTGCAGATCATATGAATGTTTTAAACATGGCATGGACTACTCACTTTGCAGAAGTGGATGAATCAAATTCTTGTTCCACTATCATCCTATACAGAGATGGTGATCAGCCAGGTTATACAGGTACAAACAATCTTCTTAAAAGATTGTTATACCGCTAGGGTACTGAATTTCAATTTCAATGGTCTACTTTTTGGCCAAGTTTTAATCTTGGTGAAGAAAACTTTTGGGAGTCTGGCGAAATTCTTGATTTCTTGCAGGAATTTCTTGACTATATTATGCCAACTATTTCGTCACATAGTTCCGATGTCAAGATACCTCCATCTCAGGTCTGAAATATCTTCATTGCTTTGAGAATTCCTTTTCGTGTAAAGTTTGAACTCCATACTGTTCAGAACCATCAGCAATGTGATCATCTTCTTCAACGACCAGGACTTCCTATCGCTGCTCTGTGGAGACGAATGATGGTTTCCCATCAAGCACACTTTCCACCAACACCTCCCGATCAAGTGCTTCGGATTCCTTTCGCACTTTACATGGATCATACTGATGAAGATGAAGGTAGTCAGAATTCACCATACTCACCTGTCGGTGATTATGAATTCTGTGATGATGACTAATCACGGGGTCTGTCCGTGATCGTGAATGTGGCATGTTATCCCTTGGTAGAAAAAGTAAGTGGACCTCTCCACTTTAATTAAAGGCGGTATTCTGTCGGTCGTGTCGACAGCCTAGCTTTCTAGTTGTTTATAGTTGGTGCGCGGTGGGTCCATTACCCACTTGTTTATCGCATCTTTTGTTTATGCCATTGATCTCACCGCTTGGCATACACCGTTGATCTTCTCATTCGATGTCTATAAGTATGAGAAGGCATTCATGTTTGAGGCATTCGGTTTTGAGATCTAGAGTCAGTCTTAGTAAGTCTGACGTTTTGTAAAAGTTTAAGTTGTAATATTCTTGTGTTTTCAAGTTTGCTCTAGTATCAGCATCAGAAATAAATGTGTGAATTTTTATTATATCTCTGTGTTAGATCTTATTGATGTTCGAACGATCCTTAAATTATATATTTATATAAATATATATATCATTAGTATATATCCTTATATATATACATATATATACTAGTATATAATAGATATAGTATATATAATGTATATTATATAACTATAATATATATATATATATATAGTGTAGATATACACTATATATATAAATACTATAAATATATATAACAAACAGGATCGCAATTGCTCACAAATCAACCTATATTTTATTAATTTCCCACAACTTATTGCATATACAAAATATCAGATGACTGACACACTAGACTCTTTAGACTGACTTCAGAGTTAGGCCAACTTCGAATGCCCATATCTTGTTTGAGCTCTTCTATTTATAGGATAGAAAAGAAGAGATCAACGGATATAACAAAGCAGTGGCATCGACGGTCAAAACCAAAGATGCGATTAAACAGTGGGTTATGGGCCCACTACGCACTGACCAAAGATAAAAATAGACATAAAGCTTGCCGACACGGCCGACAAGATACCGCCTTTAGTTAGTGGGAAGGTCCACAAAGATATAAAGAGGGATATCGTGCCCATATTCACCATCACAGACATACCCCGTGATTAGTCATCATCTGCAAATTCATAGGATCCAGCTGGGGAGTAAGGTGAGTTGTCGCTATCCATCTCGTCCTCCGTATGATCCATATATAATGCGGAAGGAATCCGAAAAAGCTGTCCACGCGGAGTTGGTCGAAATAGGGCTTGATGTGAAATAGTCATCCTTCGCCATAGTGATGCAACAGGCATAGCTGGCTGAATTCTGGCATGACAATTATACTGGTGATTTTGAACAAGATGTAATTCAAACTGTACATCAAAAAGAATTCTCAAAGCAATAAAGATATTGCGAACTTGAGTGGGAGATATCCTTACATCTGGACTATGAGAAGGAATTCGAGGCATAATATAATCCAGGAATTCAAACATATAATCACTAATATCACCAGATTCTCAATAATTCTCTTCAGCAGGGTTGAATGAAGGCCAGAAAGTAGACCATTGGAAATGAAACTTAGTACCTTGCCTATACACCATTTTCTTCAACGGATTATTTTTTCCAACCATGTCAGGATTATTACCAGGTTTATTTAACAAAATAGTATGACATGTACTATTATGGTTAATTGTGGAGTAATGGGATGTCCATGCAATATTTCGAATACTCAGATTATCAGCAGCTTCATATGACTGAGCTTTTAGAAATGTTATTTTAGTTTGGAGCTGATTATCCACTGTTGGTGTAGATCTCCACAAATGTTCATGAAATTCGTCCCGAATTTCAGTAGTAACAACCATAATGGATTGCTCTTTGGAATTATGATATTCCCTGGTTAGATAATCTGCAAGAAAATTTTTATGTCCTGGAAGATGTTCAACTGAGAAATCAAACTCTACTAAATATGTAGCCCCCTGATTAATCTGCTTACTGAACCCTTTTTTAGATTATCTGCAGAGTTTAGTATACTCATGAAATTTTTCAAATCTGATCGAACCACAAATTTTTCAAACCTGATAAAGAACATAAAAGCTTGTATAGCTTTTATTACAGCAAGGATTTCTTTATGAGTAGAATGATAATTTACCTGTGCATTCTTAAAATTATCTGAAGCATATTTACAGGGTTTTTCTAAACCATCAGGCAATTTTTCCTTTAAAACTGCACCCCAATATAATTTTGATGCATCTATTTCAATAATTTTGAGACCATTACCTGGAAGTTGGAGTGGAGGTAAATTAGCACACTTTTCTTTAATTCTTTGGACTGCAGCTGTCATGTCCTGATTCCAAGCAGGTGGAATTTTAGATAATCTCTTATTCAATAAGAGCCTATCTTGTGCAATATTGTAATAATGTCCTGCTATATAATTAACACATCCAAGAAATCTTTGCAGTGTTCTCTTTTCTGTCAATTCATCTAGAAAATTTTGGATATTTTGCAGAACATGAGATTGTATAATAACTTCCCCTGATCTGATAATTATACCAAGAAATTCTATTTCATCTTTAAATGTGACCATCTTTTTCGCTGACAAAACCAGACCATTATCATAAAAAATCTGATAAAATTGTTCTAAACACTGAATATGCTTTTTAGGAGTTTTACTGAAGATTAAAATATCATCTATATACACAATGATAAAGTTACTATATGCAGCAAAGATCTGATTCATCATTTTTTGAAAAATGCTAGGCGTTGTTTTTAACCCAAATGGTAGAACATTCCACTCATACTGACCAAATGGAGTAACAAATGCAGTTTTGTACCTATCTGCTTTAGCTAACTGTATTTGCCAAAATCTTGATTTCAAATCAAACTTACTATATGCTTTACTGCCAGTGATTCTTTGCAGAATTTCATCTTTAGAAGGAATTGGATGCTGGACCGAAATTACATACTTATTGAGAGGAATATAGTTTATGACTAGTCTTTTCTTTCCTCTAACTTGTTCACTCCGTTTATTTACATAAAATGCTTCACAACCCCAGGGGCTTTGAGAATCTCTAATTAAACCTTATGCCTTGAGTTGTTGAATTTCTTCAAAACATTCTTGTCTAAAAGAAGGAGACATACCAGAATGATGAGCTTTGAAATGGGGCTCAACATGGTTACCATTTTTATCAGTGATCATTTGTAACTCAATCTGACATACATGTAGTTTTCTATGTTGAAAAGCTAAAGGATTTTCAGAACAGCAATCTTACAAAGTCTTTGCAAGTACAGGTTCTATGTCAGCTTTGCAACAATTAATTTTCTGATGTAGCCACTGATTATTAATTGGTTTCTTAACCTTCCCTTTGAGGGGAACCTTGCATTGATATATGGTTTTCATATACAAAGAATGCTTTTGTGCTAGAATTATCTCATGAGGCTGAATGGTGATAGGAAAAAAACTTGACAAATTATCTGAACCTATCATCATGTCGAACATTGGCATTTTATGCTGAATGACTTTAAATTGATAAACTGTATTACCTAAGACAATAGGAACTTGAGCAGAGAGTTCTGAGATAATTGTCTTAGTGTTAAAGTTAAGCTTAGTAAAATCAGCATGCCACATATCTTCAGGAATTGAATAATATCTAGCCAAATATGCATCTGCACCAGTATCTAGCAAAACATCTAAACTATAAGGCTTAAAACCATTCCATTTGATTTGTAGCTCACATACTGGGTTATTGGTAACATGGACAGATATTTGATGAATATTATGCATATTACTATCTGTATGTTCCATATGACTATCCATATGACCCTTAGGATTGTCTGCAAGCTAAACAAGCTCTTCTTCAAAGAGTCTTTCACTTTCATCATCATCAGCGTCTTTTAATAAAGTTTGCAATTCATCTTGGGCTCTAGCCAAGAATGATTGTAATAAAACAATGCGTTTTGTACGCCATTGTTTTCTTTCATATATATGAGGCTGGTAGGCAGCGTGAACATCTATGTCTTTACCTTTGCCAGTATCTATTTTATGACGGGAAAACTATTGTGCTAACATATTTTTCTGCTGCTGAGTCTGTTCTAAATGAGATAAATACCTCTTTTCTACATCAGCAATTTGTTGTTGTAAATACATTTTCTCAGAAATCATATATACAGGTAGATCATTGTATTTATTCTTTAAATACTGTAATTGCTGAGACAGACTAAGACTATCAGAAAACTGACTAGCATGCATATTTATCTGAAAACCTATTTCAGAATCAAAATTAGAGGATTCACTTTCTGAACTGTCTTCTTCTTTATTCATATTGATAAGATTTGCTTGATCAAAGAAATTTTCCTCTTCTTCATCCCATTCAATATCCGAGTCATACTGCTCTTCATTTTCTGAGAGTAAAACATACTCATCCTCATCAAGATTATGACTCTGCAGGAAATTAACCTTTTTAGTATTTTTTCCTTTCTGCGGACATTTGTTTGCATAGTGATCACCTTGACACAAAAAACACTTAACAGGAGCTTTCTGAAACCCATGTTTTCTCTTTCTAAAGATTTTCTTTTTTCTGAAGAAGGGATTTCTAGATTTTCTAAATTTAGAGGGCCTATTCCATTTAGAACAAGATTGGGACGGACCACACTGACAAGAACTGTATTTTTTCTTTTTCTTTTGGTATTTTTTATACTGAAAGGCATCTATAAAACCAAACTTATCATCAATAGTGTTACAGAATTTCAATCCAAGCTGTTTATGAAACATCATAGTTTCTTTATGTGCTCTTCTTTCATCACACAATTTCTGATTAATAGTTCTGATATACTGATTAATTCTACCAAAAGACAAAGTAGCAAAATTATTGCCCATTGCTGCTTTATATTTTTCTGCAAAATACTGCGGAAAAGATTCTATATATCTGACTTTGAAGGCGGGATTAAACATTTCCCCAGAGGCATACAACAAGTTTTCCATGTGACACATATATTCATCTATCCTAGTCATGTCACATAATTGTGCTCTGAGAAACTTTGCTCTATTAGCTTCCTTTTCATTATCTATTATACCCACAAATTCAGAATATACAGCTTGACAGAGTGCAGGAACAGGTTCTGGATGATCTAATACACTTTGTTTAAACTGAAGATCACATGCATCCCACCAATCTTTAATATTTCCTATAAACCCATTAACTATTTGCTGGGCAACTGGTTTAGCTTCTCTTTTTAGACAAAACATTTGTACACTTGCCCATGATAACATAGCATGAACCATTTCTTTTCTTCTAGGGGCTGACTCACAGTTGAATTTCCAAAAGAAACGTTGTAAGCTCAAAGTTTTAATATGTGCATCTAATGGTGGTCTAGAAGTTTCACCTTCTGAAAAGTAACTATATTTTTCTGGATCTGAAAAATCCATTTTAGCCATACCAATCTGAAAATTTTTATCTATTTTATCTATCTGAGGTAACTGTAACTATAATATTGGTGAGACCTCGGGTTTTTCTATCTCTTCTTTCTGTATATGTTCTACATTCTTCCAGCTAAGAGGAGCAGAAGTAGATGCAGCATATTCTAAGAAATTTGTTGTCTTGGGTTCATCTGATACCTTTTGAAGAATATCTGGAAGTAGAACCATCTAATGTTGTTGGTTACTGACTTCTCTTAAAAGACTATCTACATTTCCTGAAGTTTCTGTAACCTTCATTTCAACAGAAGAGATTTCAGATTTTATTTCTGTCTGACTATGAGCTATATCAGCATTACCTTGTTCTAGAGTATCTAACTTTTTGACTACCTCAGTTTACTGCGGCTTAAGGCTATTAGACACCTGTTCTATCTTCTGACCAGTTTGAGTAGCATGAAAAGACATATTTGAGTCTAAAGTCTTAAGGGCTTTTACTATATCTCATTTCTGATATTGCTCTAGTATCAGCATCAAAAATAAATATAAGTGTGAATTTTTATTATATCTCTGTGTTAGATCTTATTGATGTTCGAACGATCCTTAAATTATATATTTATATAAATATATATATCATTAGTATATATACTTATATATATACTAGTATATAATATATATATATATATATATATATATATATATATATATATTATAGTGTTACCACCACCTACTTAGGAGGGCCAAAGACCTACTATGTCTAATTGGGGGAGAGGTCCTATCTATATCCATGCACTTTCATCACTCGAGTGACATGTCGACTCTATAAGACTATAACACCTTTCATCAGGAAAGTCTCCCTCAGAAGATTATTGAAACTGATGCTTCAGATCAGTATTGGGGAGCTGTGTTAAAAGAAAAGTTATCTGATGGAACTGAAAAACCTTGCAGGTATGCCTCTGGAAGTTTCAAGAAAGCTCAGTTGAATTATCATTCCACTCATAAAGAAATCTTAGCTGTGATAAAAGCTATCCAAGCTTTTATGTTCTTTATCAGGTCAGAACATTTCATTGTTCGCTCTGATTTGAAAAAAATTATGAGTATTTTAAATTCAACTGATAATTTGAAGAAAGGATCTGTAAGTAGATTAATCAGGTGGGCAACCTATTTGTCAGATTTTGATTTCACAGTTGAGCACATTGCTGGTCATAAAAATTCTTTCGCTGATTATCTGACTAGAGAATTTCAGTGAAAAGTTATCATGACTGTTACTGAAATTCGTGATGAGTTTCATGAGCATCTTTGGCGCTCAAGGCCTCTAGTTACTAATCAGCTGCAAAATGAAATCACAAGATTGCAAGTTCAATCTTATGCTGCAGCAGATACATTAAATTGTAATAATATTGCATGGAGTACCCATTATGCAGAAATTGAAGGAGATAATAGTGTTCATACTACACTATTGAATAGGCCTGGTCATAATCCAGATTTAATGGGTTCTAACAATCTATTGATGAAGATGATTTATAGGATGGGCACTACATTCACTTTCAGGTGGTCTACTTTCTGGCCAAAGTTTAATCCCAGTCGAGAAAATTATTGGGAAGCTCAAGATATGCCGAATTACATGTTTGAATTCTTGGACTATGTCATGCCAAGAACAACTGCCACAAATTATTTTGTGAACATTGCTCCAAACATGCTTCGCAATATCTTTATTGCCTTGAGAATTCCTTTCAGGGTTAATTTGAACTATTCTTGGTACAAAACCACCAATTCAATGCCCATGCTCGCTTTCAACCGGCTATGCCAATTGCTTCCTTATGGAGAAAGATGACTGTCAGTCATGAATCAATATTTCCAGAAACTCCTGATGGAAGATTGTGTCGGATTCCATCTGCTTTATTCATGGACCACACTACTAGTGATACGAACTCTGATAATGGTGATACTGACAACTCACCATATTCTCCAGCTGGTTCGCACGAGTTTGCGGATGAGGATTAAAGACTAATCACGGGGTCTGTCTATGATAGTGAGTGGAGAGCACTATAACTCTCTTTATGTCATATGTGTGGACCTCACCACTATTAAAGGCGGTATTCTGTCGGTCGTGTCGATAGATTTTAGTTTTGGCGGTGCGTAGTGGGCCCATAACCCACATGTTTATCGCATCTTTTGCTGCTTTTGTTGTGTGCCGTTGATCTTGTCGGCTTCTGATAACCGTTGATCTTTCCTTGCTATTGTTATAAATAAGGGAGCTCGATGAGTTATTAGACGGATCGATCGGAGTAGCAATCAAGTGTGTAAGAGTCTAGGTCTGTAAGTAAAATTTCTTTGATAAGTTTTAGTTTGAAGTTTGTAATTTCTCTCTAGTTGTTTAATAAGAAAGTGTGAAAGTTTGGTTTTGAAAGATCCTGCTTGAAGTGGTATCAGAGCCAAGTGTGAAGTCTTGAGCCAAGTGTGAAATGTTGAGCCAAGTTGCAATTTTACTTTCTGTTTTCATTTCTATGTATTTGTTTACTTTGGTACAATATCTTGCTTGAGTCTTGTATTAGTTGTTCTCTGGTTCCTTCAACTAATATGATTCGGTATCGCGTTCAATTCAGCATTGACGATAGGGAAGTGGCGTGGTCCCTCCTAAGCCGAAGGATAGGCGTTTTGTGGATCCGATTAAGTACCGAAAATAGACGTCATAATAGAAGCTCTGAATCATCCATTTGAAGTTGTTTCAGGTATGCCTGATACATGCACTCTTGATGAGTTATCTGTATCAATTGTAAATTCTGATACAATAGAAATTGAAGAAAATACTCCTAGCCCTGCTTGGCAATTACCTATCTTAAAACCCTCTGATGTCTATGATAAACTTTCGTCTTTTAGTCTACTTGCTAAGACCAATATTAAAGTCGTTGAGAATGTTCTGCATATCCAGTCGAATGATCAAGATAAATACTTTCTGCAAATCTTAAATGAGAAAGACATTCTTGCTTTAAAATCTCAAACTAAATATAAGTTCATGCATATAGATGCTATCTCTTTAGGTTTTCATCCTTTGTTCCGAAAAGGTTTAAATGCTAGTATGTTAACCTGTCTTTTAGATAATCGTCATTTGTACTTCTCTGACTGCTTACAAGTTGCTGTACAAACTGGTTTACATGCTGGATCAGTTTTCACTACTGTCTATCCCAATTACCCTGTTGCTATGCAGCAGGAGAAACATTTAAATCAAATTTTTAAGCTTTATATTCAGACTGAAGGCATCCACATGCTTGTTGGATCTTGTCCTCTTGCCTTGCAATATCAAGTCATGTATAGGCTTACCAATACTCTGTATCCTGCTGTTAAGCATTCCCCCGCGCCTGGCAAAAGCGTGGTGACAAAAGGCACATTACATAGTCAAGTGATGGCTTCTGAAGCTATTACATGGTCTGATTTAAAGTTTCCAAGAAAATGGGTCGTAGACACTGAATTCCTGCAACCTGCTCGTCAATCCTTAACACGTGCTACCTCTGTTAAAGATCTCCCAGATAAATCTATTATTAGATTTGATGCTCCTGCAAAACCTTCCTCACATTCATCTCTGTCATTCCCTTCTCAATGTCTTCACTCTCAGAAGATTCATGATCCCCAAATAGACTCATTCTATTGTCCTGACTGTAAGAATATCCTCAAAAAGCCTAGCCATGCTGTCATTAACATGGTTAGCTCTAGAAGTCAGAGAGACATGGAATTACAGAAACTGTTTGAGAAAAACAGACAGTTATTATCTTACAAGAAGAATCTTCATATGGAAAGTACATCTCAGAAACCCTCTAATTCTGATGATGGTCATGTCTGGAAGACACCCCAAGGAGATGAATCCTACAATGAAAAGGTTTTCCCAAAAACCTCTGATTTTAATCAATACTCACCAGATGGAAAGAATAGATCTCAAATGTATTATTTGAGAACTACAGACCGATCCATAGAACAACCTACTGAAGTAAGGTTGATGAACTGGAACAATCTAGCCACTAAATGCATCAACAATAGAGTCTCCAGTATCCAGAATAGTTTGGATCAGATTTCAAAGATGTTGAAAAGTATTGAATTATATCAGAAAGGTGATATAGCTAAAGCATTAAAAACCATGGATATTAATACTGGGGTACACTCTGCTCATATTCAGCAAAAGATAGAGAAAAAAGTACAGCATATAGTTAAGAAAGAAGAAGAGCTTAGTACTAAGATAGATACTGTTATTACTGGTCATCAGGATATAGCACACAGCCAAGAAGAATTAAAATCTGAAGTTTCTGATGTTGAAATTAAAGTTGATACTATTATTTCTGGTATAGATTCTTTGAATAGAGAGGTTTCTTCCCAACAGCAACATCTTGCTCTACTACCTACAAGCCAACCAACAGAGATTCAGCCTCTAAGCTTGAATCTAACTGGCGCTGATATTATCATCTGGGAATCAGTAGAGAAAATAGAAAAAAAAGAAATATTTAAGCCAATAGTTACTCCTCTCAGTATGAAAGCTCCTCAGCTTGAGATAGATAAAGCCTTCAAAATAGGCATGGTCAAGATAAGAGAACCAAAAAAATATAGTTATTTCTCATATGGAAAAACTTCAAAACAACCTCTAGATGGACAAATAAGAACTCTGAGCCTTCAGCCTTTCTTTTGGCAGTTTAACTGTGAACCTCCTGCTAAAAGAAAAGAGATGTGTCATGCTATGCTCTAATGGGCAAGCGTACAGATGTTTGGCTTATAAAGAGATGCAAAGACTGTGGCCCAACAAATTATTAATGGTTTTATTGGCAACATCAAGGAATGGTGGGATGCTGGCAATAGTCAGTATAAGGATGCTATAGTAAATCATGTTGAACCTGTCCCTTGTTTATGTCAAGCCATATATTTTGTAGTAGTCATAGAAGATGAAAAAGAAGCCAACAGATCTAAATTTCTCATAGCACAATGTTGTGATATGCCCAGATTAGAAGAATATGTGTGAAATGAAAAATTTATTATATGCTTCAGGTGAGATGTTCAATCCTGCCTATAAAGTAAGATATATTGAATCTTTTCCTAAGTATTTCGCAGAAAAGTATAAAGCTGCTATGGGTGTACAGTTTTCTAATATGTCATTTGGTAGAATCAATCAGTATATCAGAAAAACAAATCAAAAGATGTGTGAATAGCGAAAAGCTCATAAAGAAACTATGCAATTTCATAAACAGCTTGGTATTAAGTTTTGTGATTCTATTGAAAATGGTTATGGATGTTCTACTAATCCTCAGAGATATAGAAAACAAAGATATAAGCAGAAGTATAGAGAAAAGTCTGCATGTCATTGTTCCATGAAGCCTGCTGCTAGATGGTCTAGAAAACCCAAATATAAAAAGTTTCATCCTCAAAAGAAAATTTTTAAGAAAAAGAAACATGGGTTTCAGAAAGCCCCCATAAAGTGTTTCCTCTGTCAAGGGAACCACTATGCAAATAAGTGTCCGCAAAAAAAAGAAAAATCAAAGAAAGTTAATTTCTTATAAAGTCATGATATTACAGAAGATGATTATGTTTTAATTCCTGCTGATGAAGCATAGTATGAATCTGATTTTGAATATACAGATGAAGAATCAGATGTAGAAAATGTAATTAATATGAATAATGAAGAGTATGATTCTGAGTCAAAATTATCATCAAATTATGAGTCAGAAATTGGTTTTCAGATTGGTATGAATAGTATGCAGTATTCTACAAATTAGTTTTCTGACAGTCTAGGTTTGTCTCAGCAGTTACAAACATTAAAGGGTAGATATGATAGTCTACCTCCTTACATGATGTCTGAAAAAATGTTTCTTCAAAGTCAAATTCAGAAAACAGAAAAAAGATATTTGAATCAGTTAGATTATATGCAGAATCAAAAAAAATTCTTTGTCTTCTCAGTTTTCTCAGCAAAATCTTAATAAAGGAAAAGAAAAATTTAGTTCTTCTACAGATCTCCATAGGAAAGAATGGAGAACCAAGCATATCAAGACGCTGCAAATCTTTCTTAAGAAGGCCCAAGCAGAATTGGAAACTCTGCTTAGAGAAGACGCTGATGAGGAGGATGAAGAACAAAAATTTAAAGAAGAATTGATTAGAGTTGTTGATGCTGCAGAAGCAGAATATGTTGCCACTCATATGACAATTGATAATAATATTCATCAAGTTTATGTTCATGAAACCAGTAATCATGTCTGTGAGGTAAGCATTAAATGGAAAGGATTTAAATCTTATGCTTTAGATGTCTTGTTAGACACTAGTGTTGATGCTTCTTTAGCCAGATTTCATGCTATTCCTATAGACAAATGGGTACCTGACTTTGTTCGTCTTACTTTCAATACTAAGACGATCATCTCTGAATATTCAGCGAGTGTTCCTGTCCTCCTAGGGAATACAGTATTTAATTTTAAGGTTATCCATCATGAGATCCCATTGTTTGATATGATCTTTGGATCAGATAATTTAGCTTGCTTTTATCCGATCACCATCAACAAGCACGAGATTCTGCTAGCACAGAAGTATTCTTTATATAAAAAACATAGGTATGAATGCAAAATTCCATTAAAATCCAAGGTTCAAAAACCTGTAAATAATGAATGGATTGTTCAGAAAATTAATTGTTGTAAAGCTGATATAGACCCTTTGCTTACAAAGATTATAAGGGATTGTTGTTCAGATAATCCGCTCGCTTTTCAGCACAGAAAAATTCATGTGTGTAAAATAGATTTGAAGTTAGTCACTGATAAGAATGGTAAGCATGTTGAACCTAGGTTTAAAGCTCACCACTCTGGAATGTCGCCTTCTCTCAGAGAAGAATGCTTTGCAGAAATTAAGCAATTAAAAGAACAAGGCTTAATTAGAGATTCTCATAACCCATGGGGTTGTGAAGTATTTTATGTTAATAAGAGAAGTGAGCAAGTCAGAGGTAAGAAAAGATTGGTAATAAATTACATCCCTCTGAACAAATATGTTGTTCCTATTCAACATCCAATTCCATCTAAAGATGAGATTTTACAGAGACTAACAGGGAGTAAAGTATATAGTAAGTTTGATTTGAAATCAAGTTTTGGCAAATTCAGATTGCAGAAGAAGATAAATATAAGACAGCGTTCATCACTCCCTTTGGACAGTACGAATGGAATGTCCTTCCATTTGGTCTTTAAACTGCTCCTAGTATATTTCAGAAAATGATGAATGATATTTTCTTTGCATATAGTCAGTTCATTATTGTATATATTGATGATATACTTGTTTTTAGCAAATCACCTAAAGATCATTTTAAGCATTTACAGCAGTTTTATCAGATTATATTTGACAATGGTTTAGTTTTGTCAGAAAAGAAAATGGTAGTCTTCAAAGATGAAATTGATTTTCTTGGAATTACTATTAGATCAGGAGAAGTCAGTGTTCAGCCTCATGTGTTACAAAGTATACAGAACTTTCCTGATGACATTACTGATAAAACAATGTTACAAAGATTCTTGGGTTGTGTAAATTACATAGCAGGTCATTATTTTAATGTTGCTCAGGATAGCGTTTTTCTTAACAAAAGATTGTCAAAACATCCTCCTGCATGGACTAATGAAATGAGTTTTGCTGTTAAGAGAATTAAACAGAAATGTGTTAATTTGCCTCCCTTGCAGTTACCAAGAAATGGTCAGAGGATTATTGAAACTGATGCCTCAGATCAGTATTGGGGAGCTGTGTTAAAAGAAAAGTTATCTGATGGAACTGAAAAACCTTGCAGGTCAAACATTTCATTGTTCGCTCTGATTTGAAAAAATTTATGAGTATTTTAAATTCCACTGATAATTTGAAGAAAGAATCTGTAAGCAGATTAATCAGGTGGGCAACCTATTTGTCAGATTTTGATTTCACAGTTGAGCACATTGTTGGTCATAAAAAAAATTTCGCTGATTATCTGACTAGAAAATTTCAGTCAAAAGTTATCATGACTGTTACTGAAATTCGTGATGAGTTTCATGAGCATCTTTGGCGCTCAAGGCCTCTAGTTACTACTCAGCTGCAAAATGAAATCACAAGATTGCAAGTTCAATCTTATGTTGCAGCAGATACTTTAAATTGTAATAATATTGCATGGAGTACCCATTATGCAGAAATTGAAGGAGATAATAGTGTTCATACTACACTATTGAATAGGCCTGGACATAATCCAGATTTAATGGGTTCTAACAATCTATTGATGAAGATGATTTATAGGATGGGCACTACATTCACTTTCAGGTGGTCTACTTTCTGGCCAAAGTTTAATCCCAATCGAGAAAATTATTGGGAAGCTCAAGATATGCCGGATTACATGTTTGAATTCTTGGACTATGTCATGCCAAAAACAGCTGCCACAAATTATTTTGTGAACATTGCTCCAAACATGCTTCGCAATATTTTTATTGCCTTGAGAATTCCTTTCAGGGTTAAATTTGAACTATTCTTGGTACAGAACCACCAATTCAATGCCCATGCTCGTTTTCAACCGGCTATGCCAATTGCTTCCTTATGGAGAAAGATGACTGTCAGTCATGAAGCAATATTCACTGAAACTCCTAATGGAAGATTGTGTCGGATTCCATCTACTTTATTCATGGACCACACTGCTAGTGATACGAACTCTGATAATGGTGATACTGACAACTCACCATATTCTCCAGCTGGTTCGCACAAGTTTGCGGATGAGGATTAAAGACTAATCACGGGGTCTGTCCGTGATAGTGAGTGGAGAGCACTATAACTCTTTTTATGTCATATGTGTAGACCTCACCACTATTAAAGGCGGTATTCTGTCGGCCGTGTCGATAGATTTTAGTTTTGGCGGTGTGTAGTGGGCCCATAACCCACATGTTTATCGCATCTTTTGTTGCTTTTGTTGTGTGCCGTTGATCTTGTCGGGGTGTGATAACCGTTGATCTTCCCTTGCTATTGCTATAAATAAGGGAGCTCAATGAGTTATTAGACAGATCGATCGGAGTAGCGATCAAGTGTGTAAGAGTTTAGGTCTGTAAGTAAAATTTCTTTGATAAATTTTAGTTTGAAGTTTGTAATTTCTCTCTAGTTGTTTAATAAGAAAGTGCGAAAGTTTGGTTGTTTGAAGATACTATATATATATATATATATATATATATATATATATATATATATTATATAGTGTAGATATACTCTATATATATAAATACTATAAATATATATATATATATGTGTGTGTTTTATATATATATATATATAGTATGTATATATATAATACTTATAATATATATATGCTATATATACATATATATATTTATATATAATATATATAGTATATATTATATATAACATATACATATGTATATATATTATATATTACAAATATTTACTATATATATATTACTAAAGATAGTATATATATAATTTATAATTATGTATATATATATATATAATTTAGTATATATTTATATATATGTATATACTTATAATTATATATAATATGTATATATAATTATATGTATAATATAGTATAACATATATATACTATATTTTATATATATACTTATAATATATATATAACTTATATATAAATATTATACTTTTATATATATATATATATAATATGTATAGAGATAGTATGTATATATATAGATTAGTATGCATATGTAGTCTCATATAGTATATAAATATATACTTACATATATATGAGAAACACTTATATATACATAATTATATATATATATATTAGTAGGGTATAAGTATATACTTTGTATATACATATATATATGAAACTGTAAACTTATAGATATATATGCATACTTATATTATATATATATAATATATATACATTATATATATATGATCTTCTTATAAGTATCTCTACTTATATATATATATATATAAAAGTATACATATATGTATATATACTTAATAAGGAATGATAATATATGTTTGATATATATAAGATAACATTCTTTATTATATATATATACCTGGAAAATAATATGTATATACGATCTCAATTAGTCTTTATATATATATATATATAGTGTTATATATATATATGTAAGTATATATATAAGTTTAAATATATATATGTACATATATATTATATATGTATATACATACATATACATTAGAAAATCAAACTTGTATATATGTATATATACATATATAATTATATATATATAAGTTTAAATATATATATGTACATATATATTATATATGTATAAACATACATATAAAGTAAAAAATCAAACTTTTATATATATATATATATAAGTTTATATATATAGTATAATATATATGTATATACTATATAAACTTATATATATAATTATATAAGTGTATATATAATTATATATAAAACTATATATACACTTATATATAATTATATAAGTGTATATATAGTTATTATATATACACTTATATAATTATATATAAGTGTATATATAGTTTTATATATAACTATATATACACTTATATAATTATATATATAAGTGTATATATATATATATATATTTATATTTATATATTTATATAGATATATATATATCATTAGTATATAACTTTATATATATACTAGTATATAATAGATATAGTATATATAATATATATTATATAACTATAATATATATATATATATATATAATATATAATTATACACAGACAAAGATGTACTTATATATAATATATATATGTATATCTACTATATATTATATAGTGTAGATATACACTATATATATAAATACTATAAATATATATATTTTATATATATATATATATAATATATATATAACTATAATATATATATATATATATATATTAATTATATGTATATAATACTTATAATTTATATATATATAATATATTATATATTACAAATATTTAATATATATATAGTACTAGTATATATATATATATATAGATATAGATATAGAGTACTTATAATTATATATATATTTATACTTATAATTATATGTATAATATAACATATATATATTACACTATATATATATGTAATTTATATATAAATATTATATTTATATATATATATATATATATATATATATATATTAGTATGCATATGTAGTCTCATATAGTATATAAGTATATATTTATATATATATATGAGAAATATTTATATATTATATATATATAATGTATATATAAATATTTCTCATATAATATATAAGTATATATATGAGAAATATTTACATATATATATGTTAGTAGGGTATAAGTATATACTTAGTATATATACATATATATGAGATTGTAAACTTATATATTATGCATATTTATATTATATATATATATATATATATATATATATAATACACATATATACATTATATATATATATATGATCTTCTTATAAGTATCCCTACTTATATATATATATATATATATATACACACACACACACCCGACTTATATATATATATATATATATATGTAGGGTGTGTATATATATATATATATATACACACACACACACCCGACTTATATATATATATATATATATATATATATATATATATATGTAGGGTGTGTATATATATATATATATATATATATATATATACACATACATACACACCCTACTTATATATACACCCTACTTATAATATATAAGTAGGGTGTGTGATACCATTTCACAAGGATCTTTAACAAAATTTATATATATATATATATATATATTTCACAAACTCTTATTACAAACTTCTGAGTTACAGACTCAGGAAGAACTCAAAGACTAAACCTTGGAAATTTAGAACAACCTAAGACTTTGGACTCAAAACCGAATGAAAACTCAAATATCTAAAACTAACTCTCAAAACTTGAATTGCCTAGAAGACGAATGAGCTCTTATATTTATAATATCATAAAGAGAGGATCAAAGGTTGCCAACAAGCGGTAAGATCAATGACACAAAAGAAAGATGCGAACAAAAGTGGGTTATGGGCCCACCACGCACCGACTAAAAACACCTAAAAAGAGCATCTGTCAACATGGCCGACAACATACCGCCTTTAACATAGTGGTGAGGTCCACTTTACTTTAGTTGCAAGAGGGTTTACATGCCCACATTCATGATTACGGACAAACCCCGTAATTAGTCATCATCATTAAACTCATATTCACCTTGAGGTGAATACGGTGAATTAGGTCCGTTGTCGACATCATCCTCATCAGCATGATCCATGTACAAGGCAGAAGGAATCCTAAGAATTTGACCACGAGGAGTAGGTGGAAATATTGCTTGGTGTGAAACAGTTATTAATCTCCATAGAGCAGCAATAGGAATACCAGGTCCACGGAGAGTTCGAACATTACACTAATAATTCTGAACTGAATGAAGCTCGAACTTTACTCTAAAAGGAATCCTTAGAGCAATAAAAATATTACGACCCTGTTTCGGAGGTATTCTCACAGCTGAATCATCAAAAGCTTTGGTTGGCATGATGTAATCCAAAAACTCAAACAAATAGTCTGGAATTTCTCCGGAATCCCAAAAAAATTCACTGCCTGGATTGTAGCTAGGCCAAAATGTCGACCAATGAAACAGAAACTCAGTTCCTTGTATGTACGTCAATTGTTTGAAAGGATTATTCACTCCTGAATAATCTGAATTATCTCCTTCTCGATACAAGATAATTGTAGAATAGGAACTGGAACCATCAGGTTCTACAAACTGTGTTGTCCATGCCAGGGTTAAATTGTTCAAACGTTCAGCTGCTTCATAAGATTTTACCTTTAGGAGAGTGACCTCATTTTGTAGTTGAGTAGCAACTGAAGGTAGAGATTTCCAGTTATGTTGATGGAATTCGTCACGAACTTCAGTCGTAACAATCATGACTACCTTCTCAGACTCTGGATGATATTCTCTAGTCATGAAATTTGCAAGGTTGTTTTTATTACCAGCAATATGTTCAATAGTGAAATCAAAGTCAGATAAATAAATTGTCCATCTAATTAATCTACTGACTGATCCCTTTTTGAGATTATCTGCAGATTGTAGAATACTCATAAAAATTTTCAAATCAGACCTAACAAGAAACTTTTCTAATCTGACAAAAAACATAAAAGCTTGAATAGCTTTTATCACAGCAAGTATTTTTTTATGAGTAGAGTGGTAGTTCTTCTGAGCTCGCTTGAAGCAACCAGAAGCATATCTGTAGGGTTTTTCAGAACCATCTGGCAATATTTCTTTCAGAACTGCACCCCAATAGTATTCTGAAGCATCAGTTTCAATGATCTTTAAACCATTCACTGGAATCTGTAGAGGAGGCAATTCCTTACAGTTTTGCTTAATTCGTTGCACTGCTCTCATCATTTCTTCTGACCAATCCGAAGGATTTTTAGATAACCTTTTATTGAGCAAAATTCTGTCTTGAGCAACATTGTAGTAATAACCAGCAATGTAATTAACACAACCCAAGAACCTTTGTAACATCTTTTTATCAGAAAGAATATCAAGAAAATTACCTATATTTTTCAAGACATGATCTTGTATCTGAACTTTTCTTGATTTAATTTTCACACCAAGGAATTCAATTTCCTCCTGAAAAGTAACCATCTTTTTAGCAGAGAGGACTAAACCATTACCAAACATAATTTGATAAAACGGTTCTAAATGCTGAATAGGCTCTTTTGGACTTCTGCTAAAAACCAAAATATCATCTATATACACGATGATGAAATTAGAGAATGGAGCAAATATTTGGTTCATCATCTTCTGAAAAATACTCGAAGCAGTTTTTAAGCCAAATGGTAAAACATTCCATTCATAATGTCCAAAAAGAGTTATGAAAGCAGTTTTATACATGTCTGATTTTGCTACTTGAATCTGTCAGAAACTAGATTTAAGATCAAATTTACTGTACACTTTACTTCCACTGATTCGTTGCAGTATTTCATCCTTTGATGGAATTGGATGTTGTACTGGCACAACATGCTTATTCAGAGGAATGTAGTTGATTACAAGTCTTTTCTTTCCACGACCCTGTTCAGACCTGTTATTTACATAAAAAGCTTCACATCCCCAAGGACTATTAGAATCTCTGATTAAACCTTTAGCTTTAAGTTGCTGGATTTCCTAGAAACATTCTTCACATAGGGATGGAGACATACTTGAATGATGAGATTTGAAATGAGGCTCACGTTGATTCTCATTCTTATCTGAAACAAGCTTCAGCTCTATTCTACACATGAATCTTTCTATGCTGAAAGACTAAAGGATTCTCAGAACATCAATCCTTTAAAATCTTTGCAAGCACAGGATCAATGGAAAACTGACAAAGATTAATTTTTTGATAGATCCATCTATAGTCAACTGGCTTTTGAATCTTACCCTTTAATGGAATTCTGCACTCATATTTATCTTTCTTATAGAGAGAATACTTTTCAGCTAGCAAAATTTCATGAGGTTGTATTGTAATTGGGTAGAAACTGGTTAAGTTGTCAGACCCAATCATCATATCGAACATAGGCATCTCATGTTGCACAACCTTGAATTGATAAATAGATTCTCCCAAGGCAATTGGAACATATACGGATAATTCAGAGACAACCGTCTTTGTGTTGAAGGTAAGATGATGAAAGTCACTTTTCCACATATCAACAGGAATAGAGTGGAAACGCGCAAGAGATATGTCAGCTCCAGTATCAAGCAAGACGTCTAAATTATATGGCTTGAATCCATGCCACTTGATGGTTAGCTCACACACAGGATTATTAGTAGTATGAACAGATACTTGATGAATACTACTATTATCCATATCTTGAAGTTCTTGATGATGATGATGATGAGAGGTTTCACCTGGAAGTGAAGAAAATGTCTCTGACATTTGGAGTAGTTCAACTTCAAATTGTTGCTCTTTTTCATCAGCAAGTGATTCTTCGTTAAGCAACTCCTGGAGTTCAGCTTGAGCACGAACAAGAAAAGACTGAAGCAAAGCAATACGCTTTGTGCGCCAAACTTTATGATCAAATGTATCAGGCTGATAAGCGGCCTGAATCTCAGAGGACTTAGCTGCAAATGTTTGAGAAAACAGTGCTTTCTGTCTCTGCTGCTGAGAAAGATGTAGAGCATATCTTTTCTCAGTGTTGGCTATCTGTTGCTGAAGAAACATTTTTTTAGATACCATGTAAGCAGGAGTTTGATTATACTTATCTTTTAAAAAGGAGAGTTGCTCCGATACGCTGAGACTATCAGGAAACTGAGACTGAGCAGACATCATATGTATCTAGAATCCAACATCGGAGTCATAATCTAAGGAATCAATTTTTGAAGACTCTTCTTCATTAATCATATTGATTTGATTTTCATCATCTGATTCAGAAGTAAAATCATCTCAAGGGACATCAGAATCATATTGGTGTTGATCTGCATCAGAGATTAACACATATTCATCTTCATTTAAATTGTGACTGAAAAAAATTCACCTTTTTAGACTTCTTATCCCTTTGAGGACATTCATTAGCATAGTGGTTCCCTTGACATAGGAAACACTTAACAGGGGCTTTCTGAAACCCATGTTTTCTTTTCCTAAATGTTTTCCTTGGTCTAAATTGTTTTCTTTTAAACTTATGTTTAGACTTCCATAAATGTTTAATCTCCTGATGAGAACACTTACAACCTGAAGACTGAAAATTTTTCTTTTTCTTATGCCTATACTGTCTGTATTTTCTTACATCAGTACATCCAAAGTAATCATCAACTGCATTGCAAAATTTCACACCAAGTTGCTTATGAAATTTCATAGTTTTTTTATGTGATTTTCTTTCTAGGCACAATTTTTCATTTACAGCTCTAATATTCTGATTGATTCTGCCTAATGACATTGTAGCAAGTTCATCACCCATAGCAGACTTATATTTAGCAGAGAAATATTCTGAGAAAGATTCAACATATCTAATCTTGTATGCAGGATTAAATACTTCTCCAGAACTGTAAAACAGATTTTCCATATAACACATATATTCATCTATACGTGTCATATCACACAATTGGGCTCTTAGGAATTTTGCTTTATTAGCTTCCCTCTCCTTATCTACTACACCCACAAATTCTGAGTATAGGGCTTGACACAAAGCAACCA
Source organism: Torreya grandis (assembly GCA_037957365.1). Classification (NCBI taxonomy): domain Eukaryota; kingdom Viridiplantae; phylum Streptophyta; class Pinopsida; order Cupressales; family Taxaceae; genus Torreya; species Torreya grandis. Next base: position 3,059,114 of record JARHVA010000051.1, on the reverse strand, counting down.
CTGGCTCAGCATGGCGAGTAATTCCTTCTTGAAATTGTTGGCTACAAGCATCCCACCATTCTTTGATATTGCCTATAAAACCATTGGCAATTTGTTGGGTGACATTGACAGGGTCTTTCTTTAAACCAAAGATTTGCACACTAGACCAAGATAACATTGCATGAATCATTTCTTTCCTTCTAGCAGGAGATTCATAGTTAAATTTATAGAAGAATGGTTGTAGATTAAAAGTTCTAATCTGAGAATCAAAGGGAGGTCTAAAAGTAGAAGATTCTCCTAGATCAAAATAACCTTCTTTCTTTTCTTTTATTTTTGCCATACCTATTTGGAATATCTTATCAGCTATGCTATCATTTGATTTTTCTTTGGCCTTTTGCTTCTTTACTTCTTCTTTTTGTAGCTTAATAACATTGTGCCAATTGTGAGGATCATAGACAGGATCTGAAGCAGAAAGAAATCCTATCTGTGACTGAGAAGCATTATCTGAAACCTTTTGCAAAATATCAGGAATTAAAGCAATACTAGGCCATTGATTAACAATCTCTCTAGTAATACTGTCAAGTGTAGAAGCAGTTTCTACTGACTTTTCTTCAACCTTTTGAGACAGATTATTCAGACTATCATTGATTTCTTGTTGTTCTTGGAGTAGCTGTTGGCTTTGTCCTTTTACTTCATCAAGATTCTTAGAAACAACTGATTGACTCTGTTGAACATTAATGACTTCAACATCTAGCTTTTGTTGTTCCTGCTTAATAATATGAGACTCAATATCAAGCTTTTGAATTACTTGAGCTTGGCGAGCAGAGAAATTAGTATCTAAAACCTTGATGGCTTTAGTCAATTCACTTTTTTGATAAAACTATATGCTCTTCATCATAGTAGAGATTTGCTTTAAGCTAGACTGAATACTTGATATCTTTGTATTAAGACACTTTGTAGCAACATTATTCCAATTTAATAGCTTTACTTCACTAGATTGTTCAAGACTTTTGTCAGATGTTCTCAGATAATACATCTGAGCTCTAGTTCTTCCATCAGGGAAATATTCGCTGAAATCTGAGGTTTTAGGGAAATATTTTTCTGTGTATGATTCATCTCCTAAAGGAGTCTTCCATGTATGACCTTCGTCAGACTGAGAGGTTCCTTCCATATGTACTTTCTTAGCTCTGGCTAGAAGTTGTTTATTCTTTTCGAAGAGTTTTTCTATCTCAATATCTCTTTGACTTCTAGTCACCATATGGATGATTGATTGACTTGGCTTACTCAGAATATCCTTACAATCTAAGCAAAAATAGGAATCTATCTGTGGGTCATGAATCCTCTGATTATGGGCACATGGAATACTTGGAGTAGTAGATGGGGAAGATGACTCATTGAAGCGAATGATAGATTTTGCAGGAAGATCTTTGACAGATGTTGCAAATGATAGGGATTTTCTAAGAGTCTGGACAAACTCAGTATCTATAACCCATTTTCTTGAAAACTTAAGTTCAGACCAGCGAATTGATTCAGCAAGAAGAATTTGGCTATTTTTTGTAGCTCGACACACCACGCTTTTGCCTTGCGCGGGTGTATGCTTAACAACAAGGTACAGAGTATTTGTTAAGCGATACATGACTTTGTATTGGACAGCAAGTGGACAAGAACCTGGAAGCATGAACAAACCAGATGCAGATAGAATTTGGCTATTTTTGTAGCTCGGCACACCAAGATTTTGCCTTGCGCGGGTGTATGCTTAACAACAAGGTACAGAGTATTCGTCAAGCGATACATGACTTTGTATTGGACCGCAAGTGGACAAGAACCTGGAAGCATGAACAAACCAGAGGTTTGAAGAAATAGCTTAAAAATTCTCATTACAAACTTCTGAGTTACAATTCACAAGGATCTTTAACAAAACTGATATATATATTTCACAAACTCTTATTACAAACTTCTAAGTTACAGACTCAGGAAGAACTCGAAGACTAAACCCTGGAAATTTAGAACAACCTAAGACTTACGACTCAAAACCGAATGAAAACTCAAATATCTAAGACTAACTATCAAAACCCGAATTGCCTAAAACACGAATGAGCTCTCTTATTTATAATATCATAAAGAGAGGATCAATGGTTAGATAAGTATATGTGATATGACTCGCTTAAATGAGTATATGTGCTATATGAAAAACTTACTTTATGCTTCAGGTGAAATGTTTAATCATGCATATAAGATAAGGTATGTTGAGTCTTTTCCTGAATATTTTTCTGGTAAATATAACGCTGCTATGGGTGAAGAGTTAACCTCTATGTCTTTTGGTAGAATCAACCAGAACATAAGAGCTGTTAATGAAAAACTCTGTGTTGAGCGAAAAACTCATAAGAAAACCATGAAGTTCCATAAACAGTTTGGTCTTAAATTTTGTAATACAGTTGATGATTTCTTTGGCTGCACTGATATTAGCCAATACAGAAAATACAAACATACCAAAAAAAAAGATTATAAGTCTAAGTCATGCAAATGTTCTTATGACTTCAGTAAAGACAGAAACATATCTAGAAGCAAATTCAAGAAAAAGAATTTCCGATCAAGGAAAATCTTTAGGAAAAAGAAACATGGCTTCCAGAAGGCATCAATCAAATGTTTTCTCTACCAGGGAAATCATTATGCAAACAAATGTCCTCAGAAAGATAAAAGCTCAAAGAAAGTAAATTTTCTGCAAAGCAATAATCTGCATGAAGATGAATATGTTTTACTTTCTGATGATGGTGAACAATATGATTCAGTTATTCCTTGGACTGAATCATCCTCAGAAATTGAGCATAATCAAGTTAATATGAATAATCAGATATGTAGTACAGAATCTGACTCCTCTGATTTTGATTCAGAGATAAGTTTCCAGATTTATATGATGTTTGCTCAATTTCTAGATAGTTTAAGCTTGTAGCAGCAATTATCCTTTCTAAAGGATAAATATAATAATACTCCAGCTTACATGGTCTCTGAGAAAATGTTTTTGCAGCAACAAATTATTAATACTGAGAAACATTATGCTTTGCATCTTTCTCAGCAACAGAAGCAAAAAGAAATGCTATCAACGAAGTTCTCAGCGAAAGCTCCAGAAATTCAGGCAGCTTATCACCCTGATACATATGAAAGAAGAACCTAGAGAACAAAGCGCATTTCTCTACTACAGACTTTCTTAGTCAGAGCCCAAGAAGAACTACAGCAGCTCCTGAAAGAAGAAGCATTAGATGATGAAAAAGAACAACTTTTTGAAGAAGAGTTAGTCCAGCTTTCAAACAGTCTTCCAGGAGAGTCTTCTAATACTATGGATAATAGTATTCATCAAGTTTTTGTACATATCACTAACAACCCTGTCTGTGAACTCACTATTAAATGGAATGGCTTTAAGCCTTACAATCTTGATGTTCTGCTAAACACAGGTGCAGATATCTCCCTTGCCAGGGATCACTCTATTCCTGCAGATATATGGCAGAATGATTTTCACAGACTCACTTTTAATACTAAGACAGTTATTTTTGAATTATCTGCACAAGTGCCAATTGCTTTAGGAGATTCCATATATCAGTTTAAAGTTGTTCAACATGAAATGCCCATGTTTGACATGATGTTAGGATCTAATAACTTGTCAAGTTTTTATCCAATAGTGATTCAGCCTCATGAGATTGTTTTGGCACAGAAATATTCTTTATATAAGAAAGGAAAATATGAATGTAGAATTCCTCTGAGAGAGAAAGCAAGAAAGGTAGTTGATAATCATTGGTTATATCAAAAGATTAATCTCTGTCAATCTACTATTGACCCTGTACTTGCAAAGATTTTAAAAGATTGTTGTTCAGAAAATCCTTTGGCATTTCAGCATAGGAAAACTCATATTTGTCAGATTGATCTCAAGCTTGTTTCAGATAAGAATGGAAAATAAATTGAACCACAGTTTAAAGCACATCATTCAGGGATGTCACCATCTTTAAGGGAAGAATGTTTTCAGGAGATCCAAAAGTTGAAAGAACAAGGCCTCATTCGTGATTTTCATAGTCCATGGGGATGCGAAGCTTTCTACGTCAACAAAAGATCAGAACAAGTCAGAGGCAAAAAGAGGTTAGTAATAAATTACATTCATCTTAACAAGTATGTTATTCCAATTCAACATCCCATCCCTTCCAAGGATGAAATCTTACAGCGCATAACTTGTAGTAAGATCTATAGCAAGTTTGATCTTAAATTTGGCTTTTGGCAAATCCAAGTTGCAGAGTCTGACCGATATAAGACGGCTTTTATTACACCATTCGGGCACTATGAATGGAATGTTTTGTCGTTTGGCTTAAAGACTGCTCCAAGCATCTTCTAAGAGATGAATAAAATCTTTTCTAAATATGTTAATTTCATTATAGTTTATATTGATGATATTTTGGTATTCAACAGAAGCCCCAAGGATCATATTGCACATCTAGAACAATTTTATAAGATTGTTTATGATAATGGTTTGGTTCTCTCAACCAAGAAAATGGTTACTTTTAAATATGAGATTCAATTTCTTGGTGTCAAAATTAAATCAGGAATAGTAACAGTTCAAGATCATGTTCTTAAGAACATTACAAATTTTCCTAATATTTTGAGTGACAAGAACATGTTGCAAAGATTCTTACGTTGTGTAAATTACATAGTTAGTTGCTACTTCAATGTTGCTCAGGACAGAATTCTTTTCAACAAAAGGTTGTCAAAAAATTGCTCTGTTTGGTCTGAAGAAATGACTCAAGCTGTCCAAAGGATTAAAAGTAATTGTGCTAATTTGTACCATTTGCAGTTGCCAGGGAATGGTCTCAAGATCATTGAAACAGATGCCTCAGATTTATACTGGGGAGCAGTTCTTAAAGAAATGATGCCAGATGGATCAGAAAAGCCCTGCAAATTTGCTTCTGGTTGCTTTAAACAAGCACAAAAGAATTACCATTCGACTCATAAGGAGATTCTTGCTGTCATAAAGGCTATTCAGGGTTTTATGTTTGTTGTTAGGTCTGAAACATTTATTGTTAGATCTGACCTAAAAAACTTTATGAGTATTTTACAATCTGCAGATAACTTGAAGAAAAGATCAGTCAGTCGATTGATTCGTTGGGCCACTTATCTCTCTGATTTCGACTTCTCAGTAGAACATATTGCTAGTAAGAAAAATAGTCTTGTAGATTTTATGACCAGAGAATTTCATCAAGTTTCTGATAAGGCTATTATGATTGTTACAACTGAGGTTCGTGATGAGTTCCATAGTCATATTTGGAGATCTACTCCTATTGCCACTCAGCATTCTAATGAGATCACTCTTCTCAAAGCACAGTCTTATGAAGCTGCGGACAGAATGAATGTTCTAAATTTGGCATGGACTACTCACTTTGCAGAATTAGATGAATCTAATTCTTGCTCCACAATTATTTTGTACAGAGGAGATAACTCAGCATATACAGGGGAGAATAATCTCTTCAAGAGATTACTTTGTAGACAAGGAACTGAATTTCTTATTCCTGTGGTCTACTTTTTGGCCGAGTTTCAATCCCAACACAGAGAACTTTTGGGATTCTAAAGAATTCCTGACTATTTATTTGAATTTCTTAACTATATTATGCCAACTGTTGTTTCATACAGTTCAGATGTTAGGATACCTCCCTCTCAAGTTCGCAATATTTTTATTGCTCTGTGAATACCCTTTCACGTACAGTTTGAACTTCATACAGTTCAAAATCATCAAAGAAATATTCGCACTACTCTGCAACTTGTTCCTATTGCTGCCCTATGGAGACGCATGACAATTTCACATCAAGCTCTCTTTCCACCGACTCCTCCAGGACATGTGCTAAGAATTCCTTTTGCTCTCTACATGGACCACACTGACAAAGACAGCTATAATTCACCATATTCACCTTCTGGTGATTATGAGTTTTGTGATGATGACTAATCACGGGATTTGTCCATGATCGTGAATGTGGGCACGATATCCCTTGGTACTTAAAAGTTTGTGAACCTCTCCACGTTATTAAAGGCGATATTCTGTCGGTCGTGTCGACGGATAGGCTTTCTAGTTGTTTCCTTTCAGTGTGTGGTGGGCCCATAACCCACTTTCTTTCGCATCTTTTGTTGTAACCGTTGATCATACCGCTCTACGAGAACCGTTGATCTCCTCTCGTTCTCAATATAAATAGGAAAGATCAGTCGTGTTATCGGCATTCAATTTTGGTCTCGGATTGTTTAGCTATTAGAGTCTTCTAGTTCTTAAGTCAGTCTTGAGTCTTTGCTCAAGAAGTTTGTAATAAGCATTTGATATATATATAAAGGTGTGAAGTTTTGCGTTTATCTGGTCTCAATTCTTCGTATTATAAACGATCCTTTTATATATATATATATATATAGTGTGTGTGTGTGTGTATACACACATCCTACTTATATATATACACACCCCATATATATATATATATATATACACACCCTACTTATATATATACACACTACTTATATATATATATATATATATATATATATATATATATATATATATATATATAAAAGTAGGGTGTATATAAGTAGGGTGTGTATATATATATATTAGTATAAGTAGGGTGTATATATATAAAGTGTATATAAATACACCCTACGTTGTATATATATACACTTTATATACACCTTACTTATAAATAGGGTGTATATATTAGTAAGGTGTATATATATACACCCTACTTATAAGTAAAGTGTATATACTTATATATATACACTCTAATTATATATATACACCCTACTTATAAGTAGGATGTATATATAAGTGTATATATATACACCTTACTTATAATAAGGTGTATATACTTTTTTAATATAGACACCCTATTTATATATATACACCTTACTTATAAGTAAGGTGTGTATATATATACACCCTACTTATAAGTAGGGTGTGTGTATATATAAATAGGGTGTGTATATATACACACCCTACTTATAAATAGGGTGTATATATATAAGTAGGGTGTGTATATATATAAGTAGGGTGTATATATATACACTTTACTTATAAGTGTGTATATATAAATAAGGTGTATATATATATATATAAAAGTATATACACTTTATTAAAAAGTGTATATATATATACACTTTACTTATATATACACCTTATTTATAAGTAGGATGTACATATATATAAGTAGGGTGTATATATATATACACCTTATTTATATATATACACTCCACTTATAAGCAGGGTGTATATATATAAGTAGGGTGTACATATATATACACCTTACTAATATATAGGGTGTATATATATAAGGTGTATATATATGTACACCCTACTTATATATGCACCCTGCTTATAAGTAGGGTGTATATACTTTTTTATATATATACACCCTACTTATAAATAGGGTGTATATAATAAAGTGTGTATATATACACTTTATTATATACACCCTACTTATAAGCAGGGTGTATATATATGAGTAGGGTGTATATATATATAAGTAGGGTGTGTATATATACACACCTTACTTATAAGTAGGGTGTGTATACTTATAAGTAAGGTGTGCTTAGATATATACACCTTACTTATAAGTAGGATATATATATATATATTAGTATAAGTAGGGTGTATATATATAAAGTGTATATAAATACACCCTATGTTGTATATATATACACCTTATATACACCCTACTTATAAATAGGGTGTATATATTAGTAAGGTGTATATATATACACCCTACTTATAAGTAAAGTGTATATACTTATATATATACATTCTAATTATATATACACACCCTACTTATAAGTAGGATGTATATATAAGTGTATATATACACCTTACTTATAATAAGGTGTATATATTTTTTTTAATATATACACCCTACTTTATATATATACACCTTACTTATAAGTAAGGTGTGTATATATATACACCCTACTTATAAGTAGGGTGTGTGTATATATAAGTAGGGTGTGTATATATACACACCCTACTTATAAATAGGGTGTATATATATAAGTAGGGTGTGTATATATACACATTATATACACTTTACTTATAAGTGTGTATATATAAATAGGGTGTATATATATAAAAGTATATACACTTTATTATAAGGTGTATATATATATACACTTTACTTATATATACACTTTATTTATAAGTAGGGATGTATATATATAAGTAAAGTGTATATATATATATATACACTTTATTTATATATATACACCCCTACTTATAAGTAGGGTGTACATATATATACACTTTATATATATACACCCTATATATTAGTAAGGTGTATATATATGTACACCCTATTTATATATATACACCCTACTTATAAGCAAGGTGTATATATATAAGTAGGGTGTACATATATATACACCTTACTAATTTATAGGGTGTATATATATGTACACCCCTACTTATATATACAACCTGCTTATAAGTAGGGTGTATATACTTTTTTTATATATACACACCCTACTTATAAATAGGGTGTATATAATAAGGTTGTGTATATATACACTTTATTATATACACTCTACTTATAAGCAGGGTGTATATATATGAGTAGGGTGTATATATATATATAAGTATGGTGTGTATATATACACACCCTACTTATAAATAGGGTGTATATATATAAGTAGGGTATGTATATATATAAGTAGGGTGTGTATATATATAAATAGGGTGTATATATATACACATTATATACACTTTATTTATAAGTGTGTATATATAAGTAGGGTGTATATATTATAAAAATATATACACCTTATTATAAGGTGTATATATATACACTTTACTTATATACACTTTATTTATAAGTAGGATGTATATATATATATAAGTAGGGTGTATATATATACACTTTATTTATATATATACACCTTACTTATAAGTAGGGTGTACATATGTATACAACTTATATATATATGCACCCTATATATTAGTAAGGTGTATATATATGTACACCCTATTTATATATATACACTTTACTTATAAGCAGGGTGTATATATATAAGTAGGGTGTACATATATACACCTTACTAATATATAGGGTGTATATATATAAAGTGTATATATATGTACACCCTACT